>PVJS01006127.1:6599-29016 GCA_004027185.1 Glis glis | reverse complement strand
GAAAACAATGAATTTTTCTAATTTTAATATTTCTTTCCCTGACTCATGTTCTAATGTTTAGTAGGGGTTATTCAAGGGAGAAGTAAGAGTTACATGGTGTGCTCAGTAAAAATGCACACATTTGGGTTCATACTAGACATTCTAGTCAACATTTTGGGGAGTGAATAGCTTAAAATATAAACTTTATCAGGCTCCCCAGTTGCTTTTTATTCATACTTAAATGAACCAGTGAACTTGATTGATGCTACTCAGAAAAAATATATTTGTGGATATTTTCCAATTTTGAACAGATTGATATAAGAGAAAATAAATACTTTGTGACAGTTATTTCCCCTATGGCTTGCTATGGTCACCACAGTTCTCAGAATTTTAGTATTATGTTGTTTCTGAAGCCCGTTCTGTTAACAATCAAGTTGGTGCTATTTCTTTTGTAAGGTATTGTTTTGTTTTATACTGAATTCATAATGCTGCCTCAGTGGTTTGAGCTGCTCTACAAAGCAATTACAGGTTTCCCTGTTTGCAGAGTGTCCTTTGAAAGTGAAAGCATTTCACTGCAATCAGAGGTTTCTGTTACAAGTGGCTTTGTAAATGCACTCAATTCCCTTGAAGGTCTGGCCTTTATCTGATGTTGTCGGTATGTGTAATAGGCACTGTGTTTTACTCATCTTTATCAACCACAATAAGTAGTCATTCATGTGTCTTCCTTTTGCTTTATACTTTTTAATGTTTTCTTTTATTCTTATTTGAGAGCTGGAATAGGACAATTTTAAGACATGATTATATTTCACCCTAAAATCTCCAAATAAGGTCATTAGGCCAGAGAGTCATCTCATCCATGAAGAAGAAAGGAACATTTTTGTGCATAACCATATTCTGTATGTTGAAAATTTTATTTTTCAGTGCATCAGCTCAATAAAAGCAGTCACTTCCTTTTAAAGTTACTTGTAACACATGAACAAAACACCATATCTATGCTAACCAATAGTTCAAGCATGTTTTGTATCTCCAGAAATTTGAGACAAGATATGTATTGTAAAATTTTATCTAATAATTGGTTAAGTGTTCTTAGGAATAGAAAATGAATTAAATAATAAAACCAGATTTAAATAATGTTTATATTCTATAAAATATTATTTCAATGCATTAGCCCTGATATATATATATATATATATATATATTTATATACAATATATATATTTGAAGCTAACTCACTCAACCTTTAATCATTGAATTTTTCACTTCACTTTTTGTCTATAGCTAATTTAATAATTATCAGGTTGACATCATGTTTAGCAAGCTTTATCTGCTTGCCTGTATGTTGGTACAATGAAATATGAGAACTAAAATCATATGGCCTAAGTTTGGGAAAAAATAGTTGATACTGAAGTTCAAATTAGGATTTTAAATATTCCATGAGAGAAAAGATAAAATTGGTCTATTCTTAATTTTGGCTTGTCTCTTCCACATTTGAATTGTTTTTGTCAGCTTTCTATCACTGCGACAAAATACCTGAAATGAACAACTTTAATGGAGGAGAGATTTATTTTTGCTCATTGGCTCAGAGTTTTTAGTCTGTGGTCCCTTGGCTCTGCTATGTTTGGGCCTGTGGTGAGGCCAAACATTCTGATTAAAAGCATGTGGTGAAGGAAAACAGTTCACTTCTTGGTGGTCAGGAAGCAAAGACAGAAAGGGGAAGGGGCAGGGGTCCCAATATCCCCTTTGAGGTCAGCACCTCTAATGACCTAATTCTTTCCAATTGGCCCCACCTGCTAAAAGGTTCCACCAGCTTCCAATAGCTCTATCAGCTGGGGACAAGACATTCAACAAATGAGCCTTTGGTAGGCACTTAAGACCCAAATCATGACAAGCATCAAGATTAATGACCATTATACAATAAAAATAACAAATAACAGTACTCTATGTGAGAAAGATAAAGACAATAAAAAATTCTGTATAAAAAAGTAGGTGGGTGAGGGTACAGATATTTTTTTGGCCACATACCATTGATTAGTTAATATGTATACCATTGGCAGACCTCCTGATGGTGTACTTTTAGCCTATACGTATTAGGATCCAGAAGTGGGAAGAAATAACAACAACAAACAGCTCTTAGGGCTGTCTTTGTGAATCTTAGTGAATATGGAAATCAATTCAATGAGAACACCTAATGAAGAGACACTCCTTACTCTAATATGTGCTCTAATTTGCAGAGCATATTAAGTCAGAAAAACAGAGTATTGGACATTGGTAGAGAATCTGACTGATAGATAAAGGCATTGAAAAGAACAAGGGGCATGTCTACAGAGTTGACAGCCATCTGATGTCTTTGGGGGATTCTCTTTTGGAGTGGGGAACGCAGAGGAGTCTGGGTTTCATGTTTAATTTTACCTGGTAGATACCTTTCATAGTCTTCTTGCTTTCTAACTATGCTTGTGTTACTTCTGACTCTTTTACAGTCATCCAGAGCTTTTCAAAAGTATTTTTCCAATCGGTTTAAAAATGTTAGTACAAAAGAAGATATTAAATTAAAACAGAGTTCCAAACAATAAATTTGGTTTGGCAAATGTTTTATATTTAATTTTTTTCTTAAGGTCTTTGCAGTAGTTTAGCAAATCCAAACTTTTTAACAAACATAAACATATACACATAAGGCATGCTTTCACACATGCATATGCATGGGGAAAACATCAGTAAATCGAAGATAGAAATAATTAGAATGGAATCTAGGAAGACGTTAGTAGCAAGCAGAAACTAACTCCCCATTCACTCTTTCCCACAGCCCATGGTAAACTTTAATCTAATCTCTGTCTCAATGATTCTCTTATTCTACATATTTCATACAAGTGAAATTATAAGATATTTCTCTATGTGTGACTGATTTGAATCACTTAGCAGAGTACTTTCAAGGCTTATCCATTTCATAGTATTAGAACTTTGTCCATTTTGAAGGCTGAATATTATTATTCTACTGTATGGGTGTATATACCACACACTTTTATTGAATTCTCTATCGATGGACATTTAATTTATTTACACTTTTTTTGGTACTGGAGGTTAAATGCAGGGGCATTCTAACACTGAGCTACACTCCGGCCCTTTTTATTTTTTTATTTTGAAACAGGGTCTTATAAGGTTGCTGAGGTTCTTGCTGCATTGCAGAGACTGTCCTCAAACCTGCAATCCTCCTGTCTCAGCTTCCCAAGTACTTGTATTATAGGCATGCACCACCACACCTGGCTTGTTTACACCTTTTGACTCTTGTAAAAAATGTTAACATAAAAATTTTCCTACAACTATCTGAGTGCCTCCTATTAGTTCTGTTGGTACAACCTAGGAGTTGAATTGCTGGTAATATTCTGGTAATTCTACATCTACCTTTTTGAGGAGCTCTCAGACTACAATAATGTATAAGGTTTCCAATTTTTCTACATCCTTACCACCTCTTGTTATTTTTTCATTTTAAGTTGTTTACTTATTATTTTATCCTTCCAAATGAATTTGAAGTGATAACTTACTGTGATTTTCATTTGCATTCCTCTAATGCTTATTGGCCATCTGTTTATCTTATTTGTAGAAATATATATTCAAATCTTTTACAGAATTTTTAAATTGGGTTGTTTATTTTTTGGTCATTGAGTTGTAAGAATTTTTAAAGTATTTTCTGGATTTTAAATCATTATCAAATATATAATATTCAATTATATTTCCCATTCTGTGAACTGTCTCTTTACTTTCTTGACAATGTTCTTGGATAGACAAAAGCATTTATTTTTAAATAAGTAATATTTATTTTTAAATATGTAATATTTCTTCTGTTGCTCACATTTTTGGTCTAAGAATCTATCGCCTATTCAAAAATCATTAAACGTACCCTTATGTTTTCTTCTAAAAGTTTAATTTTTTAGCTCTTATAATTGAGCCATTGATCCATTTGGGGTTAATTTTTTATGTATAATGTGAAGTAAAGATCCAGCTTCCTTTTTTATATAAGAATCTAGTTTAAGCTGGGCGTGGTGGCTCACGCTTGCAATCCCAGTACTTGGGAGGATCTGGGTTCGCAGCCAGCCTCAGCTACTTAGTGAGGCCCGTCGCAACTTAGTGAGCCCCTGTTTCAAAATAAAGAATAAAACATAGGGTTGGGAGTATAGCTCTGAGTTAGAATGCCCCAGTACTGCAAAAAAAAAATCTAGTTTAACTCAGAACTATATATTTCAAAGACTATTGTTCCTCCATTGAATGGACTTGGCACTCATAAAATCTCAATTGGATATATATGAATGAGTTTATTTCTGGACTCTTGGTTCTATTCCATTGTTAGGTATATTTATCTTTATATCACTACCACACTATTTTGGTTACTGTAGATTTTTAGTTTAAAAATGGGAAAGTGTGAGTCCTCCAACTTTGCTCTTCTTTTTCAAATCATTTTGGCGATTTGTAATACCCTGAAATTCCTTATGCATTTGAAGATTTACTTTTTCATTTGCTGAATTACTCTTTAGCAATTTACATTCTTTTTTTATTGGTGCATTGTAATCACACTTCTTAAGGAGGTTCAGGGTGGTAGAGGCATACATGCACCTCCCCCAATTCCCACCCCATTCCCTCCCCCTTCCCTTCTTCTCCTGCTCAGCATGGTGATTGACTTTGATAAGTTTGTGAGTATACATCATGTGCATTAGGGTGTTTGCCTCTTCCCCCTCCCATCTCCCTCTCTTAGGTCGCCTTCTTTACTCATCTAAGGTTTCTCCTTCTTTGTCTGGAGTCCCTCCTATGCCCCATTTTCTTCCTAGCTTCCGCATATTAGGGAGAACATCCAACTTTTCACTTTTTGTAACTGACTAATCTCACTAAGCATAATGTTCTCTAATTCCATCCATTTCCCTGCAAATGATGTAATTTTGTTCTTCTTTATGTCTGAGTAAAATTCCATTTTGTACATATCCCATAGTTTTGTAATCCATTCATCTGTTGATGGACATTTTGGTTGGTTCCATAGTTTGGCAATTGTGAATTGTGCAGCGATAAACATAGATAGACATGCATTAGTCTGGTAATTTGGTTTACATTGGTTTGGGTAGATACCCAGAAGTGGAATTGCTGGGTCAAAGGGTAGGTTCATTCCCAGTCTTTGGAGGATCCTCCACACTTTTTTCCAAGGTGGTTGAACTAATTTGCAATCCCACCAACAATGTATTAGAGTTCCTACTTCTCCACATCCTCACCAGCATTTGTTGTTGTTTGTGTTTTTAATGTTGTTTGTGTTTTAATGATGGGGTTAGGTGAAATCTCAGGGTAGTTTGATTTGCATCATCTCTGATTGCTAATGATGTTGAGCATTTTTTCATACATTTATTGGACATTTGTATTTCTTCTTTTGTGATGTGTATATTTACTTCACTTGCCCATCTTTTTATTAGGTCATTTGTTTTTTTAGTGGTGAGTTTCTTGAGTCCTCTGTATATTCTAGGTATTAGTCCTATATCAGAGAAGTAGCTGGCAAAAATCTTCTCTCATTCTGTCGGCTCTCTGTTGAGGTTCTTGATAGTTTCCTTTGCTGCACAGAAGCTCTTCAGTTTAATGCAATCTCATGTATTGTTCCTTGTTTTAATTTCTTTTGCCTTTGGGGTCTTGTTGAGGAAGATTTTGCCTGTGCCTATGTGTTGAAGTGTTGGACCTATGCCCTCTTCAAGTAGCGTCAATGTCTCTGGTCTAATTTCCAGGTCTTTGATCCATCTTGAGTTGACTCTTGTGCAGGGTGAGAAAGTGGAGCTTATTTCCATTTTTCTGCATGTGGTTAACCAGTTTTGCCAACATCATTTGTTGAAGAGGCGATCTTTTTTCCAGTGTATATTTTTGGCTCCTTTGTCAAAAATCAATTGATTATTGGAGATCCTACCAGATAGATGATATTAAGTCAGGTCTTTCATATTTTAAACAAAGACTACCATTCATGCACTTAAAACCTTTATGGAATAAGAGATAACTCATTGGAAAGAGGCCTTTCCTAGTATGACCAAGGCCCTTGGTTCAATCTCCAGCACTGCAAGAAAAAGAAAACAGAAAAAATAGAATGCCACGGTGTGTGTGTGTGTGTTTGTGTGTTACTCATTGAATCCAGCAGCATTCTACCTCTGAACTACACCCCCAGCCCTTTTTTATTTTTTATTTCTTTTAAACAGGGACTCACTTGGTTGCTGAGAGTCTCACTAAGTTGCTGAGACTGTCCTCAAACCTGCACTCCTCCTGTCTCTGCCTCCTCAGTACTGGGATTGCAGACACGTGTCACCATGCTCAGCTAGAACACATTTTTTACCTCCCTATTACAAATTTTTATTCTGTGTCAATCACAAGGTCTTTAGATTTCTTTCTTTCTTTCTTTCTTTCTTTCCTTCCTTCCTTCCTTCCTTCCTTCCTTCCTTCCTTCCAAATCTCCCTTCATAAAATTCTCTTTGCATATTCTGATGCATATGGAGAATAAAATAGAATATGTGGCACTGCCAGATCACTTTCTTTGCAACTGTTTAGGAGGCAATCCAACACAATATATTGAATATTCTTCTTACCCTTCCACTTAACCCCTCTCTTGCTATTATTATACTTTATTCAAAGTCAAAGAACAAAGAATACCCAAATATACATTTATATGTATATGTTCAAAGACTTATGATCAGTGATCAATAACAAGCTGTTACTGATACTAAGTTAGCCTAATGCATTGTGCAAATAAAACGCAAGCTAGCTAACAGATAAATAGAAACTAAGCAACTAAGACAAAGAGCCTAAAACAATAGTTAGATATGTCTATAAAGTCAGGGAAAAAAGGTGATGGACACGAATTTAACATTGAGTGCTTCTTATAGCACAGAAGTTAAATTATTTTAAAATAAATATTTACATATCTCAGTAAACAAAATAAATTTTAAGATGTTAATAAATCAGTTTCACTTAATATGCTACACTTGTATGCTAATCAATATATATATACTATGTTATTATTAATATATAATATATACTAATATATGATTATATACACTAAATACTAATACGCTAACTAATATATATGTAATTATAATATGTACAATGTAATTGTCATGTATTAGTCAATTTACTATCAATGTGACCAAAAAAAAAAAAAGAAAACCTGGGAAAAACAACAACTTAATGGAGGGAAGATTCATTTTGGCTCATGGTTTCATAGGTATCATCAGGCCATGGTCTCTTGGATCCATTACTTTGGGCCTGAGGTGAAGAAAAACACCATGATGATGTGATAGTGCAAAGCTGCTCACCTCATGGTGGCCAACAATCATAGAGAGAAAGCGTATAGAGGACAGCCAGGAACAAGATATACCTTTCCTAGGCACACACCCATTGACCTGCTTCTTCCAACTAGGCCCCACTTCCTATAGTTTCCACCACGTCCCAACACTCCATTAAATTATGAACCTACCAATGTTTTGGCATATTAATGAGGTCAGAGTCATCATGATCTATCATTGCCTAAAATCTCTACCTTTGAACACTGACAAAATTGAGGAACAAGCATCAACACACGGGCCTTTGGGGGACAGCCCAGACTCAAACCACAACAGAAGGTATTAACAAATTAAGATTAAGTAAATCATTAAATATATTTATTAATGTATTTAATAATCTACATACTTAGTTCCCTATAACAAAAGGAAATATTGGAGTTAATTTCAGAAAAAAATATTATGTAAAAGACTTGGAGTAGATTAGTGTCTCTAGCTCAGGAGAGTATTTTTTTCTTGCCTTCAAAGTCTTGGAGATTTTGGTTTTACCTATTGTTAGTGCAGTTGTCTCATAACTCTTTACTGAAAGCATTATGCTCTGGGTTAATAAATGATGATTTTCAGAAAATCAAAAATTAGGGCAATATGAATTAAGATCCCAGATACATATTTCAGATACTAAATTGGATTTCAAAATTTAAAAGTAATATGCAAATGACAGGTTAGTTTCAAAACTAGTACATTGAATAGTCAATTTTTATTTGTTATCTTAATTATAAAAAGGTTAAAACAAAATGAGGAAATATTTCTCTTTGTCTTAAATCAAACCAACAACTTTTAGTAAGAAGTGGCATCTATAATTCTATTTAACTACAATTAGAGGGGAAAAATTAAAGGATAAGAAATAAAGAGGTATATGCAGGCGGAGACAATATATTTAAATTTCATTGTAGTTCAACATTATATTAGAATCTATTTAATCTAGAAAAATATTCTCCTTGTAATAACATATTAAATAAGTGTTTCTTTGATCACAGAATGGAAATGTCTGAACTGCGAAGGTCTTACACAAAGATAAACATCTACTGTGATACCTAAGTTACCCTGTAATGCATTCTCAGGGGATACATAATCTTTCTTTTACATCTGTAGTGATTAAAGTTTTCTATGAAGCATGAAATATAATTGCAGTAAGATTAGAGAGCATTATCTACATGTGTCATAATTGCCCATGAAATTAACAATTTTCTTCTAAAAAATACCTACAGTGTATAATACTTTTTCCATCATATGGAACTGGAGAGAGTTAAATTTGCCATTCAAATTAAATGATAACAAACTAAAGTTTCACTTTATTTCTCTATGGTTTTACTTCAAAAAATAGTTGCTAAATGCAGTTTTTATTTCAATTTATATTAATTAAATTCTAGCTTAAAATCCCTAGCTGAAGCTTTGCTAAAATGTCATTTTTCTTAATGAGTATGTATAAAATAAAATACAGAATTAATTTGTGAGAAAAAATTTTCTAAAGACACTGCATTTCTGGAAGTGAATACTCTTTTGCAGTTAAGTACATTGTCAAAGACACAATGTGTGGAGTGTCAAACTGTCTCCTTTTATGAATGAATCCAGAGGGCTGATGGCTGCTATGCAAAGCAATTGCAATGGCAAGTTTTAAGTAACAAAGGGAATTTAGTGTTTGGTTTTAAATTGTCCTTCTACTCCTCACAAATGGAATATTTTAGTGTATGGATTAGAACCCTAATAACAAACTGCTTTATGTGAATCCAATTATATCACCATCCACATAAAAAGAGCATGACAAGAAATTATCTTCATTCCTACTGCCACTACCTCACTTGCAGGCATTTATCTCTTAGAGAATGGACCATAACAATCACTTTCTAAACATTCCCTTTTTTCATATTATCTTCATCCTACCCATTCTCTGAATTCCCTCCAGAGAAGGGAAATATATACTTGGCCCGGTGACATTACAAATTAAAATCCCTCAACTAAAAATTGGTTCCTGAAGTCTTCTTTACAGTCAGAAGGCTGGCACCTACCATAAAAAGTGCAGACTGGAATTGGTTAGGATTAACTATAAATTAAGTATACAAGGGACTGAAGCCAAGTTACTGAGTGGAAGGCTGGGATATTGTAGTCAGAGTAATGCATTTAAGTAATACCTCACACTCCTTTTCCCATTTAAAACTGAGGTGAATGTTTGTCTACTATGATTCAAATCACATGATTCTTTTTAGAGAAAACTAGGAGCATCAAAAGAAAATAAAAACCAAGTATTTCTGTCAATAGTATCCCCCCTCAAACCTCACTTGGCAAACAAGTCATATATTGGAGGTCATTAATTCACAAGTTTCTTCACCCTATAATTAAAGATTCTAATGAGATTTCTTGGTATATGCTACACTTAGTTATGACTGAATAACATACATACACCTGATATTTAAGAACATTAAAAATTGAGATCAAACCAATAAAAATAACATGGAAATCAGACCATACAATGGCAATTCAGAAAAAATAAAAGGTTTAAAAACTACATATTATGCATGTCCTCAGAACTCTTAGTAAAGAAGCTATTATATTAGTGATAATATCAGATTGCTCTGAAGGGAAGACATCTTATAATAATAATATGATTTTGTTAGATGTATATTACTGTGAAAATACCCGAGATAGTCAATTTAAAGGAGAAAAGACTTAATGTGGCTCACAGCCTCAGAAGCCTCAGTCCCTAGTCACATGGCTCTGTTGATTCTGGGCCTATGGTAAGGCAGAGCATAATTCCAGGGAGGACATGGTGCAGCAAAGCTGCTCACCTCACAGTGGCCAGGAAACATAGAGCTGGCTCCGTTTTATAAAAAACATCCCCCCAACCCATAAAGCTATGAATCCATCAATGGGTTGATTTGTTCATGACGCCAAAGACCTCATGATACAATCTCTTCCGAAAGGCTCCACCTCTGGAAATTGCTGCATTGGGGACCAAGGCTTCAACACATGAACTTTTGGGGGCATTTTAGATCCAAACTTTTATAAAATGCTCTTTTGTAGAAACTGGAGTCTATACTTCATCATGTGTAAAACAATTCAATTTATATTGATAGTAGATTTAAAGACTAGTTTTTACAATGTTGTCATGTAGCCAGGTGTGCTCATGGGAGAAAATTTTGAGCAACACACTATAGGTAGAAATATTACTTTTGGGATTCCGAGGGAAACTGTTTTCATGAACTAATGGAAGTAGAAAAAGCTACTTTTTCCTCTCTGGCCTTGAGATGCAGAGATATTCCTTGGAATTACTGCAGCTGTCTTGAATTACATTCTTTGCAAAGGCAGAAGCCATTTGCTAAAGTGATGGATCAGAAATATGGGAATGTAGGTCCTTGGTAATATAACAGGGTGTCCACATCAGTCCTGGGCTGCCGAAATTCATAGCTAAATTGTGTGAGGATAAAATTCTATGATGCTCAAGCCACTTGTATTTTGGAATGTTGGATTATATAACACAAAATCTATCCCTAATTAGTACATGGAATTGCTAGAAGATAAACTTCAAGAAATGTAATGTATAGAGAAATGAAAGAAAAGAAGCACCATTTCCAGAAAATAGAAGACAGTCTCCTCAGATTAGCAAAGGAGAATGATTTCTGACATAAATTGCCACAGCCAGCCAAGCTGTAAACCCAGTATCCTGGGCATGACCTCTAATTTTTGGGGTTCTCTTTCTATATTTCTCATGATTTTCATGGAGGAATCACTTCTCTGAACAAGGAATGGAACAAAAAGTGTAAAACGTGGTGTCTATAATTGGGTAAGAATGATGTGTGAGATTGTAGCACAGGAGAGAAAAACATTGAAAGAAAATATTCTAAAAAGATAAACATGTGAAATATATAGAATAATTGATAAATTTTATTGAAAAGAGATATAACTTGTGCAATGACTTTAGAAATAAATTGTGGGATAGAAACTTAGACAATTGCACAACTAAACAATGATAACATTTTCTATAGGCAAAACAAGCAATAAATATAAGAAAATATAATCATGATTACTGTATGTCTTCTAGTTTATCTATGAAAATGCTTATAAAAGTATAGTATTTAACTATTGAATGATAGTCCAATAAAAACAACAAAATATATAATTTTGTTGAAGGTTATGGAGTTACAGAGAGCATGTGTTTATTTTGTGTGGAGGTAAAGAGGTCAATGGTAGAAACAACCTATATCATGTTTTATCATTTTAATATATGTATAATACACATTACATTTTAAAAAGCAATGCAAATGATATTCTTAAAGAATAAACTTTAAGTGTTGTAGGATTGCATAATAGACTTTAAAGTGTGCAGAAGAAAAAATCCTTGAGCAATGCATATTTAGTTTGATTGTGAATAATAAATAGGTATCTCCCAGGAAATGAGGGTAGAAATGACTAAAAATCAAGAGAAATGTGGGCAGGCCCAGGGAAAAGAGTGGGAGAATTTGTTGTCAAGACACTGTAGGTGGCATAATGCTAGAAAATATTCAAAAACAACATAAGAGAAAGAGACAGATGGTGAGAGGAAATAAATGATGAAGGAAGGGAGGGAAGGGGGGAGGAAGGAAGGAGGGAAGGAAAGAAGGAAGGAAAGGGAAGGGAAGAAAGGAAGAGAGAGAAGGAGGTAAAAAAGGTATTTGCCAAGCAGTAATAAGAAAGGCAAAGTGTCATCGACTATGAGAATGAAAAATTATATGTGAATAAATATTTATATACATTGTATCAGGTTCTTTTTTACTTCCAATTTGGGACAAATATTTCCCATACAGACCATGAGAGGAAAAAAACAAGGAAGGAAGGAAGGAAGGAAGGAAGGAAGGAAGGAAGGAAGGAAGGAAAGAAGGGAGGAAGGAAGGAAGGAAGGAAGGAAGAAGGAAGGAAGGAAGGAGAAGGGAAGAAAGGAAGGGGAAGAAGGAGGTAGAAAATGGTATTTTCCAAGTAGTAATAAGAAAGGCAAAGTGTCATCGGCTATGAGAAAGAAAAATTATATGTGAATATATATTTATATATGTTGTATCAGGTTCTTTTTTACTTCCAATTTGGGACAAATATTTCCCAGAATTGTATTTTGAGTTAGACAGTTTGCCTGAGAAAGTCTCACCTTACACATGGTGTCCCAGTATTAGTGTCCATTGGCATTTTTAAAATGTGGCAGTGTGAAAGGTATGTTAGATTCCACCTATTTACAGTCCTTTGGCAAACCTTCCTTTACTATATCATACTTAATCAGAAGGTCCAGTGAATTTTCAAGGTAAATTTTCTCATTTCCCAAAATACTGTGATACAAGTGAACACATGAAAAATGAATGCACTGAGTGTTCTTATATATGGTAGAAGATCTGAGTTACAAGAACGACTACAGTTTACAGGAGTGGATCTCAGGCGACTAAGTAACTCAGCATGGGAGGGATCTACTGAATTCTTTATAGGACCTTGTGTGGCCTCTGAGAATATTCATATCCCTTGGAGTGCTAGGCAGGCTGCTTTTGATTAGGCTAAGAAATGTGTCAAATAAAGATGAAATAAGACTTCACTATATTTTGATCTTTTCTTTAACAATCCTAGAGTGAAAACTTGTTGACATAGACATATGGTTATAAAACAGTCAAATACAACCTAATTTTTGTCTACATGATAGCAGCACAGGAAAAGTGAGGATGGGAACTGATTATTATCACAGCAAAAGTGCTAGCAACATAAAAAATTCCACTCATATATGTTTTATATTTATTTAAAAGTTATTCTATGAGATGCAGTTATATTGGAATTATTTTGGCATTCTGAATCCAAACAACTTTACTAGTAGACATTTTCCCCTCTAGTGAAAAACTATTTTGACACATTTTAATACAAGTCTATGTGCTGTTTAAAATTTCCTTTTACTCTTATTTAAGATAGAAATGGAAATGAAAGAATAGTCAAATTCTTAGTGTTTGAGCTCTTAAGAAGGCTTAGTAAATATTTAGCAAATGCAGTAGCCTGAAAACCAAAGTGTTTTCGGTGCCCACCCACTTAAGTGAATACAAGGCTTGTCTTTGGAATTTATAAGATGTAGCAGCATAATTCATAATTGTCAAATTACAGAAACAACCTAGGTGTCCATCAACAAATGAATGAATTACAAAATTTTGGAATATACACACAATGGAATTCTACTCAGCAATAAAGAAGGACAAAATTATGTCATTTGTAGGAAAATGGATGGACCTGGAGAACATTATGTTCAGTGAGATTAGCCAGTCACAGAAAGTGAAGGGTCATATGTTTTCTCTCATATGGGAAGCTAGGAAGTAATGAAGATATCAGAGGTACTTCAGATAATGGAGGAGAAATTCCAGTGGAGCCAGAGAGGTGGTCTTGGGAAGGGTGGAATAGGGGAAGAGGGAAAATTAATGAAAGAAACACTTCCATTGACATTATGTACATATGTGAGAATACCAATGTTAATCTCAGTATCCTGTATGGGGAAGGGATGAGTGGGGAGGGAGCCTGGGGAGGCCCGTCAAGTGCTATGTGCATGTATGTCACTATCCCTATGAACTACATTATGATGTGAGCCTATAATGCACCAAAGAAAGTACAAAAATAAAATAAAATGTTTCATTTTATAAATATAATACTCAAACTAGAAAACTAATGGCATATGCACATTACCATATGAAATAGATGACAAAGAAATGTGCAAAAATTTAAGAAATTAAGAACTTTTGGGTTTCCTCAATCAAGCAAGAATGTGAAATTGGACTGGCTACAGAAAATGAAATTCCAAAGGAATATGTGAAAGTCATGGTGTAGATAAAACACTGAGAAGGGATTCAACAAGGAGTGTTTGACCCAAGTCTGGGTGATGGAGAGTTGCCTAGTTGCCTTTGCAGAGCTCTGTGTCCCTCCTGGTACCTGAGACGCTAGTGCTAGAGGAGATATCTAAGATACCAGGCCAGAAGGAACCTTCACAAATAACCTATTCCCTAATCTGCAATGAGGACAGAAGCCTAGAGTGCCCAAACTTATGGAGAGAATTCCAGAAGGAGCTGAGAGAAGAACAGCTAGAAAACTAATAGCTTGAGCTTCAGGAAGGAAGAGCACAGGGGATACAGCACTGACCCCAGACCGGAGCAGGAGCAAGGAGAGTATCAGGTGAGGAAGCTCCAGAGAGCCTTGTCCAGCTCTGGGCAGAAGCTGCACTTCCACAGAGGCCAGTGAAGAATAATAGAAGCATGTGTGGGAGAGCAAGGGGGAAGGCCACGCAAGCCTGCTAGGAAATTGGATTATTCCATGGGAAATTATTCACTCTATCCTCTCGAAAGGTAAATTTTAATTAGAAGTGACTGAATTTCTTCTAAACGATATTGATTTTTCTGCCATCAGTGGTATATTTAGTTCTATAAAGAATTGTTAAATGTATGTTTATTTATTAAATCATATTTTCTATAGATACTATATTCATATATAATAACAGAAAATGAAGATTTGCGTTCACTTAATATTTTTGCAGATCTCACAAATTTGTTTCCAAATTCATTGAATTTTGCCACCGGTACTTAATATTTATGTATCTATATATGTATGTGTGTGTATATATATATATGTTTGTGTGTGTGTCTGTGTATTATTTACAATGAAATATTATCAGGTAAAATATTTTCAGGAAAATGGATGGACCTGGAGAACATCATGCCAAGTGAGATTAGCCAGTCACAGAAAGTGAAGGGTTACATATTTTCTCTCATATGCAGAAGGTAGGGAGTAATCCAGATACCAGAGGTGGTCTAGGGGAAGGGGGGAGGGGAGGATCAAAGAAGGAATCATTGACACTATGTGTATATGTGAGAATACCAATGCCAATCTCAATACCCGGTATGGGAAAGGGAGAGTGTGGAGAGGGAGCAGGGGGAAAGTCCACCAAGTGCCGTGTACATGTATGTCACTATCACTATGAACTACATTATGATATGAGACTATAATGCACCAATAAAAATATAAAAATAATAATAATTGACAGTTTTTCCAAGGAACTAATGTGAACTAAAATGATGTTACTTGGCACTCTTATCTGTCAATTTATCATGGAAGAATCTCGGAGTTTAAACCATCACTCTAGCTTTTAAATCCAATATAAGTCTATTTAGATTTCAGTCCATAAACGTTTTCATTTTGGTCTAAATGTGTTGCCATTTAAAACTTTTCTTCAACTCTAGGACTTTTGTATTGCTTTTTAAACATTTGTCTTGTTTCCTTTTTGTCTTGATATAACTATCAAAATGAATAATTTATAGTATACATGATATGCTAGTAATGATATGGATTGATAAATTTTGCTGACAGAAAATAAGTTTGAATGGGCCAAAGAAACTTGTATGGATTTAATAGGGATTATTTTTCTGTCATAAGTATTATCAAAATTTTTATTAATAGTTCAAGAGATATTATAATTATTTTTCAAATAATAAAACCAAGTTGTGATCAGTATATGTATAAGGTTATATATTTGTGTATACGAGAAATACAAAGTAAAAATAGAGAAATTTAATTGAGTTTTAAAATTCTCATCAAGAAGTCTTGAGGAAGGAAACAATTCAAATACTGTTATGATCATATCTGAAGGTAACACTACTAATCTCACTGACATGTATGGTGAGGGAGGAGGAAGGGATTAGGGTGGCAGATGGATTGAGGAAAACACACCCATGATGTGTGCATATATGAATGTATAACTTGAATCATATTATGTTGTTAGTTGTTAATTCCAATGCACCAATGAGATTATTTTTAAAGATAAAATCAAGTTAGGGAACCAATCACTTGGTGAAATTTTGTGAAAACATTTAAAATGTATTCAGTAAAATTTCAGATAAATATATATACTATTTCTAAACTTGTGGAGAAAAAATAAATTAAAAATATAGATTCTGTATTTTAAAAAAAGAAAAGAAAAAGATCATAAGATTTTAAAAGAGAAAACTCCTGCCAAGTCTAAAGATAAAAATAGCCAAGCAATGCACACCTGTAATCAGCAATTTCACAAGACCCTCAGCAACTTAATGATACCTTGTTCAAAATAAAAAAATAAAAAAGGCTGGGAATATAGCTCTGAGGTAGAATGTCCCTGGGTTCAATGCCTACTACCAAAAACAACTAATAAAATAAAGACAAAATATTCTTCAAATAAGCAACAAGAATTTGAGAAATAGTAAAAAAGACAAACTTTTATATAAAACTGAGGTAAAAAAAATATTCATATTACTGGTGGCTTCCCCTTATCAGGGTTTGGATAGTCAAGACTTTGAGGAAGGAGAATGATCTAAGACTAGCACCAAGGACAGCCTTTAGTGAGATTTAT
Organism: Glis glis; assembly: GCA_004027185.1. NCBI lineage: Eukaryota > Metazoa > Chordata > Mammalia > Rodentia > Gliridae > Glis > Glis glis. The sequence continues at coordinate 12,351 of PVJS01006127.1, read as the reverse complement.
GCACTTGCCATCAATTATTTTTTTAATACTTGTTTTGTGTGATTTAGCAATTTCCCAGTCAGACTGTCTCTAAAGCATGTAAGAGCTTTAGTCAGTTGCTATTCACATATGGGAGTTAACCCTTTTTGTCCCATTGTCCCCAATGTAGACTTCCTATAAAACACTTAAATATAATACATAATATATTACACAGCATATAACATAATTATATAATAAATTATATGGTAATTATATACTAATAATTAATATAGTCATATATAATAAGCTCTACATTATAATTTTCAACCTATTTTAATGTACCTGTGTCAATTTTATTGAAATATTCAAAGAATTGAAAACTTGGGACTTACTGGGTTAAGCTATCTTTTTCTTTTTTTTTGCTGTACTGGGGATTGAATGCAGGGGCGTTCTACCTTCACGCTACACCCCCGGCCCTATTTTTTTATACTTTATTTTGAAACCGGGTCTCACGAAGTTGCGGAGGGCCTCACTTTCTTTTAGAGAGATTTGTCACTTGGATTGTGGGTTGGTCTTTCTATAGTGCGAATGACTATTGAATAGTGTGCCATTTAAAGGGTTTCATTACTTTTTTTGCGGAACTGGGGATTGAACCCAGGGGCATTCTACCTCCGAGCTACACCCCCAGCCCTATTTTTTTATTCTTTATTTTGAAACAGGGTCTCACTAAGTTGTGGAGGGCCTCACTAAGTAGCTGAGGCTGGCCACAAATCCGGATCCTCCGGTCTCAGCCTCCCAAGCACTGGGATTACAAGCGTGCGCCTCCACACCCGGTTGGGTTTCATTTCTTATGAGCATGCTACAAAGGAAATTGCTCCGTTCACAGCCCATTTGTGCAGTGGGGAAGGTTGTGGATGGGACAAAGAAAGTAAGCAGAGACAGCGTGGGAGAGATGTGATTTATTGGGTAAAGCTTACAAGAGGCCAGTGACTTCTCCAAGAAGAGTTCAGTGGTGCAGGTTCACAGATAGACCCATTCCTCATGGTTCTTTGGCAAGCAGCATCTCTTCTCCCTCATGGTGTTTGTCCATTGGTGGCAAGCCGGATGAGTGGCACACCATCACCGCCGTGTGCTCAGTTCCATGCCAGTCTCAACTCACAGAGGGAGGCTGAGACAGAATTGTAGGCTCAAGGCAGCGCATGGTAACTTAGTGAGAACACATTTCAAATTAAAAAAGAAAAAGGGCCGGGGGCACAGCTCAGAGGTAGAATACCCTTGGGTTCAATCCCCAGTACCAAAAAAACAAAAAGCAAACCAAATAAACAACAACAAGCAGGGATGGGTTTTTTATGTTAGACTGCAGTAACAGTGACATTAACTGCATCTGCTTGCTCAGTTTGCTTATTCAAGCCGTATCTCAAGAAGGAATTGTCCTGTGTACATGCAAAAAAGTAGATTTCTCCAGACAACGCTCGCTTGCCCTGGCTCCAGGGGTGAGTGAGAGACAATGAGTGTCCTTCAAGATAATATGCATCTGTTTCTATTGGTAAATTGTAGTCTCACATCACAATAAATATCAGTTTGGTGTTAACATACATGCACACATTAAAAAAAAAGATAATATGCATCTGGACTTGGTCTCATTGTTCCCTTAACTTGGCTAGGTTTTTGAAAACAGTAAGGAGGCATTCAGGGGCATGCTGTTTTACTGTCTCCCTTTCTTCTAGGGTTGATACAGAGACACACAGAAACTTTTGGCACATGACATACCTTTATTAAGATCTTGGTTCTGCTGTTCACCCTTTCTTTAATAATGTGCAAGATAATCTCAATTTCACGGTTTTTTTTTCACCCACTGGCATAGCAAGCCACAAAATATATTGCCCCTCACAGGAGTTTTGTGATATTAAATTGTGAAAAGTCCATAGTTATAGCAGGCACTTCAAAACTGGTGATTTCTCTGTTCTCTGCTCAGTGTACCTAAGGTGCTCAGCTTTGTGCTGCGCACTATCATACAGATTCTGTTTCTAGTAATAACACAGATACCTTGCAGAATAAGCTTTTATGGAGGATTTTGCAGTGATGGTTTTTAATTAAACTCTTGATCATATGATTTTGCTTCATCAAACAGGAAACAGCACAGCACAAGAAGTGACTTTTAAAGAGCTTGCACCGTGGAACTTGGCCTTTGGCTGCTCTGTCAACCCTGAAGCCACACTGTGAACTGTCCGAGGCTGGCGCGATGAACGGTAAGAAAAAGGTGGCCCAGTAGCACTCATCGTCCAGGCTGACAGGCATCCAGCAGCCAGACATCGGAATGAGGTCACCAGGGACCAGATGGCCTCCGGCTAACCTGTCAACTGACTGAAGAAACTTGAATAATCCCAGCTGAGTTTGACCCAGATTAGAAGAATCTCTCAGCTGAGTCCAGACCAATCCCAACCTGCAGGAGACTGAGATAAATAGCTGGTTGCTTTTGTAAACCACTATATTTTGCTGATTTGTTAACACTGAAACAAAACACTGAAACAAATAATGGATGTATCTCTCAACATGTTTATAAAATATACTTATAAACTTGCTGAAGATAAAAAAAATGGAAAAATAAGAAAGATTAAAAAGAAGGAATGAAGGAAAGAAGAAAGAATGGGAAGGAGACAAGTGGGAGGAAGGATCTTGACATTGTTCCAAGAATGGGCAGAACACTTATTTTCCCTCATTTTCTTCCTGCTCGCTGAATAAATTAGCATTGCAATATAGAAATGCCAAATACATTAATTTGGAGGACTAAGGGTAATAGCTAAGGGAGAAAAAAACTCTCCAAGAACACCTTGGAACGACTTTTGTCTTAAATACACCAAGAATATGGGTTAACATTTAAGAGCATTTTAGTATCATTAATTAGCTTGGGTAACTTACCTCATCTATCTAAGAACTCGTTGGCAAAATGGAATGTCATGGTAATAATAGAAAGAGCAGTATACTGATTGGTACAATATTAGTCTTGAAGAAAGCACAGAAATTTGAATGGGAAAGATGAATTGTACTGACACTAGTGCATACATATTCCTGGATTATATATATTTTAACTGTATCTGGGTAACACATTACAGAAAAACAAAAACGAATTTATGCCATGCTGCAGTATGTTTTATAAACAGTTAATTAGGGCTGGGATGTAGCTCAGTGGTAAAATGCTTGCCTTGTAAGCCCAATGCCCTGGGTTCGATCCCCAGTAGCAAAATAAGACCCCTCTAAACAATTAGTTATTTGATCCCTGCCCCAACAAAACTATGTTTTTGGCTTTAGGAAATTATTTTATGCTGGATATGGTGGTGTATGCCTGTAATCCCAGTACTTGGGAGGATGAGACAGAAGAATCACAGGTTCGAAGCAAGCTTCAACAATTTAGCAAGACCCTGTTTCATTATAAAAAAATAAAAATGGTGTGGGGTTCAGTTTAGTGGTAGGGTGTCCCTGGGTCCAATCTCCAGCACCACACACAAATATGATTATAAGTATATATAATCTCACATATATGTGTGTGTGGTTATATAATATATATGTGTGTATATATATATGTACACACACACACACACACACACACACACACACACACACATATATATATATATATATATATATACATCTTTTACTTGATGCAGTATGTCATGGCAAACTAAAAGGGGACTGAGAATGAAGGTTTTTTTGCAGTCTAAATAATATATTGTAAGCAACAGATATTATACATTTTAATGGCAGTTTTTCTCTTGTGGTAAAGGGACCTTGTAGATGAAAATCAGTCATATTTGCAGCACTTGGCTATTCTCTTAAACTCATATTTTTGGGGATGCTAGGAATTGAACCCAAGGGCATTCTATCTCCAAGCTACATCTCCAAACTGATTTTTTTTTATTTTTTATTTGGAAGCAGGTTTCTGAGAACCTTGTTAAGTTGTCTGTCTGTCTTAGACTCATTTGAAAACCATTCAAAATTCTAGAAAATGTGAACACATACAAATTATGACAAAGTAATAGCTATTTTTCAATAAATGTGGTAGAGTTTATATTATTAAAATTAAAATTATGTCCACTTTTAAAATGGCCACATCAGGAGGATATATATTGATTTTAATGATGTTGCTGTCATTTTTAAGACATATTGCTTAGAACTGTTTTGAGACCCCCCCCCGAGTTCAAATTCTGTACTATTTGCCAATTAGTTAGAAAAAATAAAGTTTCTTTGCTGCAAATTCCCATCAGTGAAAATGTGCTATCTGTAATGATGGAGCTAATGTTCCAAGAAATGATACAATAGCCTCTCTCACCATACACTAAACAGGTCCTTCCGAACTAGGAATATGTGGTTCGCCTCAGAGATAGGCTCTCTAGGGTGCTATTATCTGTAGCAGAAAACCAGAGTAACACTATATATACATGATACCCACTCACCAATTATCCAGTCATCCCAATAAAAAGCACTAATAGTGGTAAACAGACCCTCTCCAACAGCAAGACAGCAGGTAAATTCCAGAGTTGCTACTTGGATGTTTTGATCACAAAGTCTCCCAATGATGGATTTCTCTCTGTGAGCCACATTCATCGAGCTTTACGAACTCCACAAAATACAAGGAAGAGGTGAAAATAAATCTCCTGTCCCTACCATTAGAGATCCAGTGGAAGGAGCATGAGTTCTGTAGTGAAGACTCACGGCAAATCTTATGTTAAGCACCTGCTGCCGGGCGTGGTGGCACATGCTTGTAATCCCAGTACTTGGGAGGCTGAGACTGGGTTCGCGGCCAGCCTGTTACTTAGTGAGGCCCTCCGCAACTTAGTGAGACCCTGTTTCAAAATAAAGAATAAAAATAGGGCTGGGAGATGTAGCCCGGAGATAGAATGCCCCTGGGTTCAATCCCTGGTATCGCCAAAAAAAAAAGAAAGCACCTACTCCACGATCCCATAGGGAACTTGAGATGTTGCTATGAGGATTAGCAGCGATGCATTGTATTTACAGAGAGGCTTCATGAGCAAAAGAAATTATAGTTTTCTAATCTTCAAAAAAGAACCCATAGATGAGAAAGAAAATGTACGTTAAAGAGCAATCTATATGAAATGGAAAAACATAGATAATGAGATTTAAAAGAATGGGAATAAGGGGGAAAATAAGCTATTCCTGCTCCTTTCTGCTGTTTTAAGGTGGCTTCTGTGGCAGTAGCTGCGTGTATTCTAGGGGTGTCGCTATATCCAAACACAAAAGCTTCTCCTTAATAACTATAGGTCTCTGAAATCACTAACTCTTCTGTGTTTTTTGCTCATCCTAGAGGCAGGATTGCCTTTCTGCTGTTAATAAACTCTGGATCGCTTCGTTGTACATTTGTCTCCTTTCAGTCTGTCGCTTTTAGAAATTATTCCTATATTTAAGTTCCTTGCATTGAACTCTATGGCATAGGTTATGTTTTTCTGATAAGACCTTGGAAAAGATGATTAAGCACTATGTTAAGCCGGGCGTGGTGGCGCACACTTGTAATCCCAGTACTTTGGGAGGCGGAGACCGGAAGATACAGGTTCGTGGCCAGCCTCAGCTCTCTCTCTGTTTCTCCCTGTCTGTCTGTCTGTCTGTCTGTCTGTCTGTCTCTCTCTCTCTCTACTTAGTGAGGCTTCCGCAACTTCGTGAGACCCGGTTTCAAAGTAAAATATAAAAAAATAGGGCCGGGGGTGTAGTGCGGAGGTAGAATGCCCCTGGGTTCAATCCCCGGTACCGCAAAAAAAAAAAAAAAAAAAAAAAAAAAAAAAAA
>PVJS01006126.1:0-61234 GCA_004027185.1 Glis glis | reverse complement strand
AGCCCTTTTCAGTTTTTATTCTGAAAGTGAGTCTCACTAAGTTACTGCACGCTGGCCTCAAACCTGAGATCCCTGTCTTAGCCTCTCAACTGCTGAGATTATAGGTGTGCATCACCATGTTCAGCCTGGAGAAATCTTTATCTTCACAAATAAAAAAAAAATCTACTTAATTTTAAGATACATCCAAAATATGGACTTTTCAGGGAAAATATCACTAGTCAAGGAATGATAGCAGGTGGGCTTTTTTCCACTTAATTATGGAGGAGGTATATTATTTTGGGAATAGCTCCGTGTACTTAAAAAGAGCTCTGCTGCGATGAGTCCTACTTACATCAAGGCTGAGGACTGTCATCTTGAGGAGCTAGCGGAGAAGGACTGGCATCCATTGTAGAGGATTTGCCTCTTTACTGGCTCTTGCATTCTACCACACCCCTCTTTTTTTCCCCAAAAAACGTGTTCACAATGGGAGCACTGAATCCCAACCCCGTTTCTGATTTGTAAGGAAAAAAGCACAAACATCTTAGCTGCCCTAGAAATTTCAAGCCTGGGTTGGCATCTTTACTTTGTAAACTAATCTCAGGGCAATTCTAGCCTCTGAATTATTCATTTGTGCAAAGATAAATCTTCCTCCACCATGCATAGATTTGAAGTACAGGAATAACTCATGAAATTTTAGGCCTGCAAAGAGGTAGTGGGAAGCAGAGAGATGAGAAAGCAAAACTTTGATGAAATGACTTCTGAAATGTGGTCTTTTCTGTTGGAGGAAAGTTAAAAGAAGCATGATTTAGTGCAGTGGTTGGACTGCTTTGCTTTAGAACCAACCCCCCAACCCCCTGGAAACAGCTAATGTTGGAGTCAGTAAGTAAAAATATCAAGGCCAAGCTCTGTGGTTGAAGGAGGATGGAGACCCAAATATGGCCCATAGAATGTCTGTTTACTTCCTTCCTCATGCCCCAGGAATAGATCCTATGTTAATCCCGAAGAGATTTGCCCAGAAGGCCCTAGAACTGCAGAACATACTGAGAAAACATAGACACGCTGGTAGGAAAAGCAGGGTCCATTTCTCATGCTGTAGCTTTTCTCTTTTTCTACTGGTGCATTGTAATCATACATCATGATGAGGTTCAGAGTGAGCGAGGCACACACGCACACAGCATTTGGTGAGCCCTCCCCACTTGCCACCTCACCCCCTCCCCCTCCCCTCTTCCCATGCATGACACTGTGATGAGCACTGATAAATCTGTGTATGTGTATGTACATCATGTCCATTCAAGTGTTACCCTCTTTGAGTCTCCCTACCCCCTCCAACCTCCCTCTGTTAGGTCCCCTCCCTCACTCCCTAAGTTTCCTCCTCCTCCATCTGTAGTCCCTCCTGTGTCCCGATTTCTCCCTAGCTTCCACATATGAGGGAAAACATCCAAACTTTCAAAAAAATGCTGTAGCTTTTCTAAAGCTCTATTTCTCCCCTTTTTAACTTTAGTTCACAGTTTGTTTTAGTTTTTGTTTTTGTTTTTTTTTGCGGTACTGGGGATTGAACCCAGGGGCGTTCTACCTCCAAGCTACACCCCCAGTCTTATTTTTTATTCTTTATTTTGAAACAGGGTCTCACTAAGTAGCGGAGGGCCTCACTAAGTAGCTGAGGCTGGCCGGGAACCCAGATCCTCTGGTCTCAGCCTCCCAAGTACTGGGATTACAAGCATGTACCACCACGCCCGGCAAGTTCACAGTTTATATAAATAAATACAATTTAAAAATGATTTCATAGCCTGTCACAGAAAGACTTTTAATCTAATTTTTATCCAAGTTCTCCACGGTGATCAGAAACGCCTCATAGCTTTACAGCTTCATTCACATTATTACTTCTAAAAGAAACACATACATGCATGAAGAGAAATTAATATAAATTGCCTAAAATCACTGAACCCCCCAATCACAAATTCACATTTTAAATTAGGAACCCAATTACAAAATTATCTTACTAAAACTTGTTTCAGTTTTACCTATTATCAATTTTAGGTGATGGAGGAATGATTAATAAGCACCATTTTGAGTGGTGAGATCCAATGGCATAAATGCCTAATGTCTCCCTATAAGCCATTTTCCTATTTCATATTCTCTGGTAGTCACAAGTAAAAATTATGAAATTGGGTGGTAAAATCCAGAAATAGAATTGTCTCTTGTGCATACTGTTAATAGGGTATGTAACAACATGGGTGGAAGTAATTTGGCATTGTATATCTTTTTCATCTTGGATTCCCTGCAGTATCGTTTTAAACTTTTAAAGCTTCATTTTATTTTTACTGTGCTTCTTGGAGAATACATAATAAGGTAAGAATTATATATCTATTGTAACTTCATAAATGAGAAGGTAAAAGCTCATATATCATAGACACACAAGGGACAGCTTCAGAGCTTCCTCCATCAATAAAAGGAGAAGCTTCATCAGAATCAAGAAGTGATGGGATACAGTCCCAGCGCCTTATGGTTATTAGATTCTGATCTAACACTTTAGACATTCTGCTGTTTGTCTTAACATATCCATTCTCTATTTTTATTTATTTATTTATTTATTTTTGCGGTACTGGGGATTGAACCCAGGGGCGTTCTACCTCCAAGCTACACCCCCGGCCCTATTTTTTAATTCTTTATTTTGAAACTGAGTCTCACGAAGTTGCGGAGGGCCTCACTAAGTAGCTGAGGCTGGCCGCGGACCCGGATCCTCCGGTCTCAGCCTCCCAAGTACTGGGATTACAAGCGTGCGCCACCACGTTCGGCTCCATTCTCTATTTTTAAATGTCACATAACCCCACTTTTAGCCATTCACATAGACACCTCGAAGTGGACTTTATTTGCCAGCCTTCTTTTCAGGAAAGCATGACTGAAGGGAGGCAAAGAGCTTCTGCCACGTCTTCTTACAAGACAACTCAGAAACGACCAGAGAGAAGGTCAATATGAAAATGGAACTGGCAGACAACACCGTAGACCAAACAGACCAAACAGACCTTGTCACAACACTCCATACAATAATGGCAGAACGCACTTTCTTCTCAAACACATAGAACATTCTTTAGGACAGCTCAAATGTCAAGCCACAAAACCAAATTAAAATGATTTAAATAACACGGAGTATCTTTCCCAAACAAAATGGATGCAAAAGGAAAACTGGAAAATTCATAATTACACAGAAATTAGCACACTCTTGAACAACAGTGAGAGAAGTTTCAAAAGACAGAGAATACTTTGAGGCAAAGAACAGTGAAAACATGTGTGACCATAACCATGGGCATGTAGCAAAGACAGCACTAAGAGAGACGTTTCTAGCTGTAAACACATGCAAAAAGCAAAAAGATCTCAAATCAACCACCTAACTAGACATTTCATGAAAGCAGAAAAAGAAGAAAAAACTCTTCTCCAAATAGGCAGTAAGAATAATAAAAATTGGAGCAGAGATCACTGAAGTAGAGAACAGAAACATAGAAAAAAAATCAACAAAAGAGTTGAGTTTTTGAGAACATCAACAAAATTGAAAAACCCTTAGCTAGACTAATAAAAAGGGAGAAGACTCAATAGCAAAATTCAGAAACAAAAAAGAAGATAATACAAATGATGTCCCAGCAACAAAAAGAACTATAACAGATTGTTATGAATAGTTATACACCAACAACTTGAATAACCTAGAAGAAAGTGATAAATTCTCAGAAATATGCTACCTACCAAGACTGAAACACAAAAAAATTAAAAATCTAAACAGTCCTCTAACTAGTGAAGAGATTGAATCAGTAATCAAACACCTCCCAACAAAGAAAACCAGATGGCTTCACTGAATAATTGTACCAAACATTTAAAGAATTAACACCAACCATCAAACTCTTCCAGGAAAATTGAAAACGTGGGAACACTGGCCAAACTCATTTTATGAATGCAACATTATCCTAATACCTATACCAGACAAAGACCTACGTGAAAACTGTAGACCAATATCCCTGATGAATATTGACACAAACACTTAACAATCCAGGCATGGTGGTGCATACCTGTAATCCCAGTACTTGTGAGGCTGAGATAGAAGGATCACAGGTTCATGGCCAGCCTCAGCAACTTAGTGAAACCTGGTTTCAAATAAAAAAAGGCCCAGGGGTGTAGCTCAGAGGTAGAATGACCTTGGTTTCCATCCCCCAAAACTTAACAAAATACTAGCAAGTGGAATTTAATAGCACATTAAAAGGATTTATCCCTGGGATGCAAGGATCGCTAGATTTATAAAAATCAACCAATATAACATGACATATTAACAAGATGAAGAACAAAACTCACATTTTCATGTCAACTTATACAGTAAGAAAACCTGGCAAATTTCAACACCAATTTATGATTTTAAAAAAGTCGCCAGGCGTGGTGGCACATGCTTGTAATCCCAGTACTTGGGAGGCTGAGACCGAAGGATCCGGGTTCGTGGCCAGCCTCAGCTACTTAGTGAGGCCCTCCACAACTTAGTGAGACCCTGTTTCAAAATAAAGAATAAAAAATAGGGCGGGGGGGTGTAGCTCAGAGGTAGAATGCCCCTGGGTTCAATACCTAGTACAGCAAAAATAAATAAATAAATAAATGAATAAATAAATAAATAAATAAAGTCATCTGGGCATGGTGTCACACACCTGTGATCCCAGTACTTGGGAAGCTGAGACAGGAGGATAGCAAGTTTCAGATCAGCCTCAGCAACCTAGGGAGACCCTGTTTCAAAAAATAAATAAATAAAAAGGACTGAGGGTGCAGCTGAGAGATACCAAGTCCCTGGGTTCAATTACAAGTACCAAAGGGGGAAAAACACTCAACAAAGTAGGAAAAGAAGGAAATTACACCAGTACATTAAAGATCATATATGAAAATCCCACAACTAACAGCATACTCAATAGTGAAAAGCTGAAACTGTGTCCTGTAAGATCGGGAAAAAGGTAACGAGGCCCAGTCTTGCTACTTCTGCTCTATGTCGTCCTGGCCAGAGCAATATAGACAAGAGAAAGAATTAAAAGGTCTCAAAAATGAAAAAGAAGAGGTAAAAAATCTCTCTTCACAGATAACATGATCTGATATGTAGAAACCCCTAAAGATTTCACACACACACCAACAAATGAATTCAGGAAAGTCGCTAGACACAAAAAAACAACATGCAAAAATCAGTTGTGTTTCTATACTCTACCAATGAACAACCAGAAAAGGAAATTAAGAAAACAATTATACTCAAATACCCTCAAAATAAAAATAATATATTTAGGAATAAACTTAATCAAGGAAGCAAAAGATTTATACACCAAAAGGTACAAAACACTGTTGAAAGAAAACACAAATAAATGGAATGGCATCCGTATTCATGAATTAGAAGAATTAAGATTGTTAAAATGTCTATATTACCCAAAGAGATCTATTAATTCAATAAGATCCTTAGCAAAATCCAAATTGGAAGGCTGAGACCAGAGGATCTCAGGTTCAATGACAGCCTCATCAACTTATGAGACCCTGTTTCAAAATAAAAATAAAATAGGACTGGGAGTGTAACTCAGAGGTAGAGAACCCCTGGGTTCATTCAATCCTCAGTATCAAAAATCCAAATGCCATTTGCAACAATTTTTTAAAAAATAAATTCATATGGAATCTCAAAGGATTCTGAAAAAACCAAAACAATCTTAGGGGGAAAAAAAGCAAAACAGCTGGCCTCACACTTCCTGATTTCAAAACATATTACAAAGCTACATTAACCAAAATGATATGGTGCTCATATGCAGACAGACATAGAAACAAATGGAACGGAATGTATTGGAATGGAAAAAGACCCTGAAATAAAAATTTAACTACACAGTCAAATAATCATTAGCGAAGGCTCCAAGGCTACCCAATGGAAAAATCTGACCTCTTCAACAATGTTCAGAAAATTGGATATCACATACAATAGAATGAAGTCGCACCATTACTTTATACCATGTAGAAAAATTACTTGAAAATGGATTAAAATCTTAAATGGAGAACTGAAACTGTAAAAATACTAATAGAAAACACATGGGGAAAGCTTATGACATTGAATCTGGCAGTGATTTCTCAAACACAACATCAGAAACACAGGTAATGGGAGCAAAATAGACAAGTGGGACTTCATCAAACATAATAGTCCTTCACAGAAAAGAAACAATCCACGGAGTGACATGGAAACCCACAGAATGTTAGAAGATATATGGAAATCACATATCTAACAAAGATTTAATTCCAGAATATATGTGAAGAACTCCTATAACTCAACAAGAAAAATAAGCCCAATTTTAAAATGTGCCAAGGACTTGAATAGACACGTTTCTAAAGAAGATACATGTACACATCAGTCAATTAGCCCTCCCCCAATTCCCACCTCCATTCCCTCCCCCTTCCCTCCTTCTTGTGCTCAGCATAGTAGTTGACTTTGATAAGTTTGGAAAACAAGTATGTTAAAAGATGCCAAACACCACTAAGCTTAGGAAAATGCAACTGAAAACCGCAGTGAGATATCACCTCACCCCTGTAAAAATGACAGTTCTCAAAAAAAATTAATAAAAAGAAAACAACAACATAAAATGATCACCATTGATGAGAATGTGGAGAGATTGGAATCCTTGTGCACTATTGCTCGGAATGACATATTTTAAAAATTGACACTATAGAAAACATTACAGATGATCCTCAAAAAAAGAAATGAAAAATACATTAACCATGTAAGATCAGTCTCATTGCTGGGTAAATATCGAGAGAATTGAAAACAGGATCTTGAAGGGCATCCATGCTCATTGCGGCATTATTATCAATAGCCGTGAAGTGGAAGCCATCAAAAAATTAATGGATAAAGAACATGGTATATATACATGCAATAGAATTTATTCAGTCTTGAAAAAGAAGGAAATCCCATCATACGCTACAGCACGGATCAATCCTGAGGAGATCATGCCAAGGAAAATAAGCCAGTCAGAGAGAGACACAGCACGATTTCGCTTAGGCGAGGTATCTGAAGTAGTGGAACTCTCAGGAACAGAAAGTGGAATGGTGGTCGCCAGGAGCTAACGCCAGTGGGAAAAGGGAGCAGGATGCAAAGGATATGAAGTTCCATTTTGAGAAATGAAAAAGTTGTTACTCAACAATGGGCATACAGTTAATACCACTGTATACATAAAAATGCACCCGATGTTAAGTTTATTATTATGTATTTTTTCCATAATAATTTTAAAAAGACAATTTGTTTGACAGCCTTATCACTACTATATAGCACCCATTTTGGGGGGAGGGGGGACCCTACCTCCATGCTGCCTAGAGCAGATGCAGGAACTAAAGCACTAGTCTTGGATCAGGATGCCAAGGGCCATGCCCTGACTACAGCAGGGTAGTAAGCTAGGAAGTGCTTGAGTCCCTACCAACCCCCTTATGGAATAGAGCCAAAACAACACCAGTCAGCCTGCTGAAAGAAACCATAGGAGACACAGGGTCTCTCTTGTTCTTTATGGGCCCGGATTCCCTATCCCCTCTCACTTTTTTTATTGTTTTGTTTTGTTTTTTGGTACTGGGGATTGAACCTAGGGGCATTCTACCTCTGAGCTACCATCAGCCCTTTTTTATTTTTTGTTTTGAAACAGGGTCTCGCTAGGTTACTGAGAGTGTCGCTACATTGCTGAGGCTGGCCTCAAACCTGTGACCCTCCTGTCTCAGCCTCCCATGTACCACCACACCCGGCTTCCAACTCACTTCTGAACAAACAGTAGACACTGTCATCCTGGCTCCCATGGTCTATTGAACGAGCTCATTTCTGTTCTTCCTGACTCTGTCCATGCCTCCCTCCAATTCCTCTTTTACAAACTTTTCAGAAAATATTTGCGAAACACAAAAGCTAGTCATGCTTAGTATCCTTTATGAGCCCTTTCACAATTTCTTTTTTTTTTTTTTGTGGTACCGGGGATTGAACGCAGGGGCGTTCTACCTCCGCGCTACGCCCCCGGCCCTATTTTTTATACTTTATTTTGAAACCGGGTCTCACGAAGTTGCGGAGGGCCTCACCCTTTCACAATTTCATTCCAAGATACCTCTCTGGACCCAACTCCACTTTCTCTTATGCAACTATTATCCTCAAAGCTCTAGTCTCAGTTCAGTTTGTAGTTTCTTTAGTAATCCATATCCTCTCCCAATTCATAGATTTTACCCAAGCTGTACTGAGTGAAATTTTCTAAGTTTCTTCCCAGTCAATGGCAAAACAATTTTTAAACATCTATTAAAATGACAGCTCCCATTTCAGTCTTTTCCCAGGTCCCAGGGAGAGTTGCTTACTTTCTCCTCTGGGTCCCTTCTATTTTTTTAATAGAACTTAACACAAGGGAGTATAACTGATCTCCTCTCGGTGTCTACCCACTTACAGTGTGAACAAACTGAAACATCATGGCTGTTGCACCTCACTGTTGTATAATTGAAAATATGGAAGTAGAACACACCAGTCCCTGTCCTCAGGGAATTGACATTTTAATGGGAGAAGTAGCATGTGCACACACACACACACACACACACACACACACACAAACATATATATAAATATTCAGGTACTCAATATTGTCATGAAAAAAATTGGTAAACTGAGAAGTTAAAAAGTAACCACAGGGAAGGGCAAAAGAGTTTACTGTATACAGACTGGTCAGAGCAGGGATATCTGAAGGGAGAGGATCTCCAAGGAAGGAATGGCCCATGCAAAAGGAACAGTAGAGCCGGGCGTGGTGGCGCACACTTGTAATCCCAGTACCTGGGAGGCTAAGACCGGAGGATCCAGGTTCGTGGCCAGCCTCAGCTACTTAGTGAGGCCCTCCGCAACTTAGTGAGACCTTGTTTCAAAAACAGAATAAAAAATAGGGCTGGGGGTGTAGCTCGGAGATAGAATGCCCCTGGGTTCAATCCCCAGTGCCTCAAAAAAAGAAAGGAATAGCAGGTACCTGAGCAGAACACACCCTTTCTGTCTGAGGAAAAGATGGATGGGAGGCTCTTCTATCTGAGTGTGGAAGACAAGGCCAAAGACATTGTTGGCAGGGGATGCATCAAATGAGATCTTGGGAGGGGTGGATTTTATTCCAAGTATGACAGAAAGTCACTGTATCCTTTGGGGAAGAAGTAACATGATCTCTTTGCTGCTTTTAAGATTCTCTGCCTACAATGAAAAACTAGAGGGAGTTTTTTTATCATTTAATAATAAAATGATGCATGTTAATTGACTACTCCTCCAAAAGGAAACCACAACAAAAACATCAGTAAACAAAACAACTTAAGGTATGAAGAAAACTAACTTTATTTTAGATTACAGTTGAACATTGCCGAATCCCTTAAATACAATATTAGTTTAACTCAAAACACCTACTCCTAATGTATTATGTATTATAAATAAAATGACAAAAATTCTTAAACTTTCTCAACTGAAAATAGTTCTCATTTAAAGTGTAAGGATTGAAAAGTAAATGAAAGCACATCATTTGGCAGACATATGAATATATTGGTGAAAGGAAACTACTGGTCTTCAGCTTTGACTCTACTCTCTCCCTTAATATCTTTTCTTCTCTCAATCCTTTGTTCTTTTCTTCCTTTTCTATTTCTTGTTCTTTTCTTCCTTCTCTATTTCTTATTTTACTCTTTTATTTCATCCCTCTCATAACTCTATCTTCTCTTATTTTCCTTTACTTGTCTTTATTAATTAAATTACCTTGGCAGCCCGACACCCACGAAGGCCCAAAATGAATCTATAAATAATTAAAACATACTTAAAGAATCCCTGTCCTGCTTCTATGATCAAACATAAAGACAGGCATGCAAAGCACTGGATGCACTTGGTCATACCCTGGACTTGATTTACAAGAAAGATTGGTTAGTCATTAGAAGAAATAACAATTAAATTATTACTCGATAATGTAAGCTGGGTGTGGTGGTGCACACTTGTAATCCCAGTTCTTGGGAGGCTAAAATAAGAGGATCACAGGATTGCGGCCAGCCTCAGCAATATGAAACTGTTCACAACTTAGTGAACCCCTACTTCAAAATAAAATAGGGCTGTCGGTGTAGCTCAGAGGAAGAACACCCATGGGTTTAATCCCCAGTACAATAATAATAAATAATAATAATAATAATAATAATAGTAATAATGTAGTTAAGAGGCAAAATATGGAGTTCATGGGGAAAAGGGTAAAAAAACATTTCAGCTGGGTGTGGTGATACATACCAGTAATCCCAGTACTTGACAGTATGAGACAGGATCACAGGTTCAAGAGCAGCCTTAGAAATTTAGTGAGACTCTCAGTGAGACCCTTTTCAGAAAAAAATGCTGGGGGTGTAGCTTGGAAGTAGAATGCCCCCTGGGTTCAATTCCCAATGCAAGGGGGAAAAAATCCCAAAACATTATTTAAGGTGAAAATCTGAGGATTAGTGACTTTCAGCAGTCCAGCTAATACTATTGGCTTATAAATCATGTGGCCTTTTATTCATTTTCGGGACATAAAAAGTAACGAATGCTTGTGATAATGCCTCTGAATAAGAAAGATCTTTTTTGTTTAAAATTCTAGTTTATGGAGAAATTCATTTATTGAATAAGGAAGGTGTCCAAATATAATTCCACCCTCTTAAGTTAATCCTTCTGTCATATATAAATCAAAATGTAAATCAAAGGTAAGGAGCAAGTAACCTTACCAAAAGGGATCTCTGTTTCCCTGCAACAGGCCACAGGTGACAAACAGCCCATTCCACCATTGCAGAAAATATTGGCAGTTAAAATTACTTAAGTATAGGTTGATTCTTAGGTGTTAAGCTAATAAAAACATATATTTTGCTGACTTATTTTTCATGGTAATACTAAAATATGTTTTGTAAGTTTAAAAAAAAGCTATCATCTGGTGGTCTCTGAGGTTGCTTCGGGAATTACTCATAAGTTATTCATGTAATGAATGAATTCACATAATGAATAGAAGACTACTGAGTCCTAATATGCAAAATGACATCATATTAATACCTAAAGGAGCATGGGTATCTTAACTAATTTATATTTGCAAATAATTATACTAGGTACCAAATAAGGTGATGCTTTCTAGAGAACATCACAAAGAAGTTAACTCCCTATTTATCTCAAAAATTCTTTCCTCTTTGCTTTAAAGCAAGCACCAGGAGATTTCAATAGTAATCTCTGAAAGTCTTTTACTTTACCAAATTTTAAAACATTAATAAATGGCTAGAAAGGGACACAATATAATAGTCACGGTTTAAATACTTTGGTGAAATAAAGAGTAGTTCTATTCATTGCAATATATGTCCTGGAATACATTTCTGGAACAAGACTTCTTTATCCTGTTAGCAGCTAATTGAGGGTTGCCAGGGGGGAGATATAAATAACATAGCATCACAATATGCTAATGGGCTACTAAAATGATACCAAATCATTGTATTTGGTAACAATTCAGTAACTTAGAGATTCAATTCATCAAATAGGCCATCATTTGTCAATATCTGTAACACAAGGTATGTAAGGGTGGAATCAAAATTGTAAAATGTAGTATTGTGATCTAAAATCAACAGTAGAAAAAAACTGTGAATCTTAATTCCAATCTCAAATTATTTAAAATGTTACTTTTAATTTACAGAAAAGCAGCACAGCATTTCATTATGCAAAAGTCCACCTAGACCTCAAGAAACCCATCGATTACGGCATGCACGGATGAGCCACCTTCTGCACATCTGCCATCCTCACAAGTAGAGTCTCTCCAATAAAGTGAGCTCAAGGAGAAGGAGAAATGTTTCCATTGCGGTGTGATAGAAACTCCATGTGTGTCACAGCAATTACCTCGAGGGGAGTGTCCGACGCTCAAGGAGAATGACAGAGTAGAGAGAAATGCAAAATCCAAGCACCGATGAAACGATGGCGAAGAAAGAACCACCACGGTGTTTAATGAACAGTGCTGCAACTATTCATTACGCCTCTTCTCCAGCTGATCATTAAGCTTTCCGCAGTGTTTATGCAACAGAAAAGGAAATGTTGACTCAAGATTTCATACACTTACTATTCACACAAAGAAGAGACCATGAAGAGTATAATCTGCAATTATAGTACCTGCTGAAACTGGATCACTGTCATTGAACCTAGTTATTAGTTGTTGTAAGCGCTGTCAAATGCTCGACAACTTCTGAATTTGGGATCTGCCTGGCATGATCATCGAAGAGGCAAACTCAAAAGCTCATGAAATAGTTTAAAAATTAAATTGGCTCAAACTGAATCAGTTCACATGAAGGATTCCAAATGTTAGTTTTAAATTGCTAAGATCTAATGGTCGAAGTCCTCCCTTTTATTTCAAAGCCATGAAAAAGTCAAATTAGTCAGCTATTATTTTTAACCATCTTCATTATGTAATATTATTGAATAATGTTATCCAGTATTTTCCAAATGAACAAAAGAATCAGTGTAATTCATATATGCCAACCTCATTTGTAACAAAAATAGAGGCTAGTCAGTAAAAATGCATTGAATGAATGAACCTAATAGCTACTTTTAAAAACCTGTTGGCAGTACACTCCAATCTTTATCAATGATAAAAAACACTTTGCAAACTGTTCCAAACTGAGAACTAAGAGGTAGTTAAACTTGTGTGTTCCATAGATCACCTTGGAAACAATTACCCTTATGACACTACATATGTCCAAACTTCCTAGAGATCTGATTCTATTTCATTATTCCGAGTCATACTGTGATCAGAAAGACCAAGTTTTTTATATAAAGATAGAAAAGACCATGGCCCTTTGGATGGTGACATGAAGCAATCAAACACTCTACTCATTTTTAAAATAAAACATTGAAAAGATAAGTGGAAATGGATTAAAGTGATTCTTTTGAGAAATGATTAATGCTTTCTTGCAATGTTTTTGCTTAAGGTAACTGAAATACTTAAGACACAAACACTGCACAAAGTCTAGCCTTCAGAGTACATTTCAGGGACGATATATGAGTAAATATCACTTTGGAGTTAATTTGATACAATTCATTGTTCCAAATTTATTTTCATTTCAAATGTAAACTTATTATTACCAGTGTCAAGCAGTGGGTGATGGTGCCTTATTCTGAATTTCTCAGAGTTCTGACCCTGCTAATGGGAGGTATAATGGTTTTCTTTCTGTTTGTTATCTTTCTTGAAGATGGAAAGGCAAAAGCTTTCTTCCTCTCTTTCTAAAAGTAAGTACAGGTTAAGTTCTTTGTTTCTTCTAGGAATGGAAACCAGTATCTTCTAAAAACTTATGTCCTGTGCTAGGTATAATAGGCAACTAGGTTATACTGGAGAAAAAAGGAGAGCGGGTGGGCTATGTGTTACTGCATTTTGTTTTGTTTCGTTTTGTTTTGTTGAGATTCTTAGGGTTTGAGGGGTGGAAAGGGTGAAGGAGGGGGAATGCAAGAGAGGGCAGATTGGGGACAAATTTCAAGGTAGAAAAGTGAAGAGTCACTGGAAAACTAAACACTGAAGGAATCTTAGAACAGTTTCCCAAGAAAGAGAGGGACCAGGAGGGCCATTGCTCAGGAGCCTGGGGAGTGTGCAGAAAATGAGGTCACCACCTCTGATTTACTAGTCTGATTTCAGGAAGACCTTTTGTTCTACCATATAATAAAAAATTTGGTTGGCCTTTGTTCCTGGTTTCTGTGAGGGAAAATCTAAATCCTTGAAGTTTTCTGAGTAATAGGAGAAGCTTTGTTAATTATGAGCCCTTTGAATCAACCTGAGCTTAATGTAATGAGATGAGAAAACTCATGATGGCAGACTGTCAACAGAAAGACCAAATGCATAATTAGAGGCCTGGGGCTTTGAACCATCCTGATATCCTTGGTAGGTAAGGGGGTTGGGAGATTAAATTCAATCATGGGGCCAGGGTTTAACTAATCCTATGTGATGGCAAGGGAAGTCTATTTGTACTTCTTGCTTGGAGAATATATTGATGTACCAACACAGTATAAACCCTGGTTCAATCAGAGAGCATGAAAACTCTGTGTCTGGGATGCCCCCAGAGCTTGCCCTATATGTCTCTTTATCCAGCTGTTCCTGAATTGTATCTTTTGTAATAAAACTATAACCATAAGTACACTGTTTTCCTTAGTTCTGTGTCATTTTAGTGAATTATAGACCCTGAGTGGGGTCATGGGAACCACAGGTCAGTGGCCCCTTGTTCTGAAGCAAAAACAGTATTGCAGGGGACCATGCCCTATAATGTGTGGGGTCTACACTGACTCCAGATGGTTAGTCCTAGCACGAGATCACAGTCTACCAATTAGGGTTGAAACAGAATACCTTCCTAGCCTCACCCTACGCAGGTCCCAGTATGCAGTGCAGAGGAATGTATACAGAGCAGTACAACAGGCTACGGGGATGTACGGCCCAGAGTGCTGGAGCTCTGAATGGAGCAGAGAGAGACTTGAGTGCAGAGGGAAGTCTCATTCATCTCTGCTGGAGCTAACCTGAAAACCTGGAACACCTAGTCTGGTAATGGAGGTTTCTTTTATACATGTTTGGTATTCAGACAAAAATTTCTGCAGTATTCCTGAAATGGACCCAGTTAAGAACAGAGATGCCATGACCACACATTTAGAATCACCTGGTCAACTTTTACAAACCAGCTATGCCTGGTTAGACAAATTCAGCCACAGTCTTTGAGGAATCACAGGAGACTGTCCTCTGCATGGGGCTGAGAACCACTGGACGGAGTTGGGTGAAAGTAGAGGAGTTTCTGGAGTCTGGGCTTCACTGTGCTCCTGAACTTGGCTTTGTTTGTGGGAAGAGACCTTCCATGGAAACAGGCTGTGATCAAACTCTTCCTAAACTTAGGAAAGTGAATCCTGATCATGGAGCTTGCAAATGGCTTCACCACCCCAGGTGGTGATTAAGGTGAGCCTTAAGCACCTACCTATTTTTTTTTTTTTTTTTTTTTGCCGTACCGGGGATTGAACCCAGGGGTGTTCTACCTCCGAGCTACACCCCCGGCCCTATTTTTTATACTTTATTTTGAAACCGGGTCTCACGAAGTTGCAGAGGGCCTCACAAAGTAGCTGAGGCTGGCCTCGAACCCGGATCCTCTGGTCTCCGCCTCCCAAGTACTAGGATTACAAGCGTGCGCCACCATGCCCAGCCAATCACCTACCTATTACAGGAGCTTGGGCTCCAGAGTCCCGAGACATCAGTAAAATGGCTGTTCAGCCCCCAGAGATGGAATTCAACAACAGTGTTCTGTGGAAGCTGCAAACCCACTTCCCCCACTCCATACCTGGATACACTGCAACTTTTAAGCATGGTTCTCAAAAGACTTTGTTTCAATCCCCGCGTACATCATTGTGATAGTTAATCTAGGTTGTCAACTTGACCTGATCATGACACACCCAAGATTATGTGATTTTGGGTGTGTAACAGCAGATTAAACAGAAAGCCCTGCCCTGAATGTAGGCAGCAGGATTCTGATAGGTGCGGACTTAGATAAAAGAGGGAGAAGCCGCGTAGAGTGCGTGCGACTCTTTCCGAGGAAAAACGCATCTGCTCTCGCCTGAGATCGTTGGCCGCCGGCTTCGCCTTTCTCTGAAGAGCTTCTTGATCTTCTCAGCCTCCAGCTCTTGGAACTGAAACTTCACCGTCGTTTCTCCGAAAAGCTTCCTGATCTTCACGTCCTGGACTGGGACTGAATTAGTGGTTGCTCCAATTCTAAGACTCCAGCTCTTAGACCGTTCGACTAGCTACTGGTTCCTCTAACTCTCTATGTGCAGTCAGAACCTGGGACTACATTGCTTCAAACTGTAAGCCCATCTGATAAATCCCTTTTTCAAATATACTCATTCTGTGTATTCTGTTAATCTAGAGAACCCTGTCCAATACAATCATCCAGGTCCTTTTGATAAGAATTCAACTTTTTCTCAGATTAGTATTGCAGGGAGTTTAGAAATGCTGAGGAGAAGAATAGATAGGGACTAAAGGTGTCTATACACAAACCCCATTGGGATATTATCCATGACTAGCTAAATTTTTCCATGAGTATCCTATACTATAGTACATTCTGTTGACAGAAAAGTCAACACATTTTTAAAAGGCATTCCTTTGTTTAAATTTTAAATATCATAAAATTGGTTACAAATATATTTTTTAAAAAAAGACCTGTTAAATAAAAATAAAATGTTCTATATTCATCCCTCATCTCCCAAACTCATTCTATGTAATCAGGGATAATCCTTCAGCGGGCATCTTCTCAGATATGTTACAAAACATGAAAAGCACCAAATACACTTCCTACAGTGGATGAAAGTGAGGTCTTTTAAAAAGATATCATCAAAGGTTGAAAAGTTGTTCTTTACTTCTGTTGCTTAATAATGAATCATGTACATAATTAACCTCTGTACGTTCAGATATACATATTTTAAATTGTTTTAAAATATTGTCCTTATTATGGTTGTACCTTATGCCTATTCAATCATTCCCTTACTGGTAGACATTTAGGATATTCATACATTTTTGCTACTGAAGCTAATGCTACAAGGAAAATCTACTTCTGTTAGTTAAATTCGTACATATGGAGTTCTGGAGCAAAGGATATGAGAACTTTAAATATTAATTCCAAGTTGCTGATGGTGTGGTTTCTTTACCATCTTGGCAGGGTTTTGCCCACTTTTCTTATTAGGCTTTGGGGTAGAGTAAAAAAAAAAAAAGGAGTAGGGAGAAGGGGATACCATTCCTGTATATATGCTATGTTTTTGTAATTTGGGAACTATAGAAAGCATACATGGTAAGTTGTGGGCTCTATTTTCCCAAATGCTTTGTTTATTATCTCAGGACTAAAATCATTATTTTGGTCTGTTAAGACCCAAATGTGGCTGGTCTCAACCTTGGGTCTACACTGGAATCGCCTGAAGAACCCACAGAACTAGCTGGGAAGGGGTCGAGGGAG
This sequence comes from Glis glis, assembly GCA_004027185.1. NCBI lineage: Eukaryota > Metazoa > Chordata > Mammalia > Rodentia > Gliridae > Glis > Glis glis. Next base: position 44,263 of record PVJS01006126.1, on the reverse strand, counting down.
GGAGTGAGTATTGACATCAGAATCCCTGCAGGGAGGACTGGTTCTGGGTATCCTGTGGGAAACTCTCCAAGTGATGTCAGCCTGCAGTCGAGGTTAAGTAGAAATGCTCTAGAATCTACTCAACTGTAGATGTTAAATAACATGTTATTTCCTTTCAAAATAACTAACAGAGAATATGTTTCACTTTTTTTTTTTTTTTTTTTGCGGTACTGGGGATACAACCCAGGGGCATTCTACCTCTGAGCTACACCCCCAGCCCTATTTTTTATTCTTTATTTTGAAACAGGGTCTCACTAAATTGTGGAGGGCCTCACGAAGTAGCTGAGGCTGGTCACAAACCTGCGATCCTCCTATCAGCTTCCCAAGTACTGGGATTACAAGTGTGCACTACCATGCCCGGCTATGTTTTACTATTTTTAAGATTTACAGTAGCCTCCCTCACCCATGGGGGATACCTCCCAAGACCCCAGTGGATGCCCAAAGTGGCAGCTAGCTCTGAACCCTAGGATGCTACCTTCTGCCTATACAGTTCTATGATAAAGTTTAATTTATAAATTAGACAGAGTGATATATTAACAACCAATAATAAAATATACCAATCATAACAATGTTCTATAATAAAAAAGTTATGGAAGCCGGGAGTGGTGGCACATGCCTATAATCCCAGTACTTGGGAAACTGAAACAGGAGGATCACAGGTTCAAGACCACCCTCAGAAACACAGCAAGACTCTCAGCAACCTAGCGAGATGCTGTTTCCAAACAAAAGCATAAAAATGACTGGGGATGTAGTGTGGAGGTAGAATGCCCCTAGGTTCAATCCCTAGTAACACACACACACACACACACACACACACACACACAGAGTCATGCAATCTCTCAAAATATCCTATTGTACTGTACTGTGCTTCTTGTGTGATGGTGTGAGATGACACAATGGCTTTGTGATGTGAGGAAGTGTCAGGGGAATGGTGTGGGCATGGTGACATGGAGTTGGGCTACTGTTGGCCTTCTGTGTAGCCACCCCTTGCTAGCAGTAAATGGCTAAGAGTCGGTCATCAGAGGGTCCCTTGCTGAAGTCCTAATATACGCTCAACATTTTCTGGCACCCCACATTTCCATCGGTCGAAACACCTTTTCTGTTCATGTCTTCCACCCACAAATTTAATGCCTTTTCTATCTAAACTTTGCACTTACACACTGTGACATAATTTTTGCAGTTTGAGGTGCAACAGGAAAATTAGCACATATTTCTTTTTCCTTCTTCATAGATAGAAAAATTCATTCTTACCATAGAACTTAACAACCTCAGCATATGATTCCCCCCCCTTATTAAGCAGAGAATTTTTACCATTTCACTTAAAGAGAGCAATTTACAGCTTCTCTTAGGAGGAGGTGTGGGGGAGGGACTAATGGGTGGAGCACAGGGGATTTTTAAGGCAGTGAAATTGTTCTGTATGCTATTATAATAGCAAATACATGACATTATATATTTGTCAGAAGCCATAGAACTATACAATAGAAAGAAAATCGCAAGACAAACTATGGGCTTTAGTTAATAATGTATCAACACTCGTCCATCAATCATAAGAGGTGTATCACATCAATGTAAGATGTTAATTAGGAGAAACTAAAGGCAGGGGTGAGACAAGTTTATCAAAACTTTGTATTTTCTGCTCAGTTTCTCTGTAAACCTAAAACTGCACTAAAACAAAATCTGTTATTTAAAATGAATCAATAAATAATGACTAAGTACATAAATATACAAAATCAAGCAGAGGTTTTTTAAATGTTTTTAAAGTATTTTATTTCTTATTAACACCAATTGAAATCGTTCATTTTTTAGAATATTTCACTGATCTTAATATAGGTAATATTCACTTTTAATAGCAAGAATTAGTCATTTTAGTAAGGGTGCATTAATTTCAAAGGACCTGATCTCCCTCTAAGCTCTCAGAGGTAGACATTTAGATTATGATCATCCCCCTTGATGTGAAAAAAATGCACAGTATAGCAAGTAGAATATTAAGAATTCAGTTTATGAACATAAGTAAGAAAAAAGAGAAAGATTAAGTTGGCATCCTGTTTCTAAGCCCTTCTTGATCAATTTTGATGTGTATGTTTGAGGTCAAGGTAAGAGTAAATAAAGTCTCTATGATCTTCATCTTACACTTGATTTAAAAAGGACTGCAAGTGGCCCCAAAATTATCTACTAATTTACTGTTATCACTTTGACTAAGAGTAAGAACGAAGATTCAGTCAATCCTTATAATCTCTTTGGTTAGTTTTATTTTTAAGTCATTACATTACAGTATTTTTGCCACAACCAGTGTTATAAAACCAAGAGCATATCAGGCCCTTTATGCACTTAACTGTATTAAGTCCTCACAATCCCTCTGCCAAGTAAATATTATTATCTGAATTACATTTGTACTGGGATTCAGGGAAGTTAAAACCCTACCCAAGGCTGTGTGACTGGTAAGAGGAGGAGTCAGGCTACACAAAGGGATGGAACTGGAGGCTCCTATAACATTCAGAAAATCATTTTCTATGATACTCAGACTTGCTCATAAACCAGTTTTGTTGGTCTACATATAAATAAATTTGATGATTGATTTGGGGAGTCAGTGTTAATAAATGGGACTGCCACAATGAAATATTTGAAAGCAAACTTAGGAAATGCAAGATATGGTGAGCTGTTTATTTATACTTGTGATATTATGTAAATCATTTGGATTGACTAAAATTAGTATGAACATTAAATAAAAATAAAAATCTATTTACTTTATAAAAAGGCTCTACGGTTAATACTCTATAGCAAAACCTACAATACCCCAATACCTTTTCCTTTAACGTAGCATTATGACCCTTGTCTTATAAGTTTCCTTTTTTTTTTTTTGTGGTACCAGGGATTGAACCCAGGGGTGTTTTACCTCCGAGCTACTCCCCCGGCCCTATTTTTTATACTTTATTTTGAAACCGGGTCTCACGAAGTTGCGGAGGGCCTCACTAAGTAGCTGAGACTGGCCACGAACCCGGATCCTCTGGTCTCCGCCTCCCAAGTACTGGGATTACAAGCGTGCGCCACCACGCCCGGCACTTAAGTTTTCTTTAATTACTCATAAAATAGTAACTCACATCCCAATCTTATTGTTGTCTGTGCAATGGTGATCTTTCCTATAGCTGAATGTGGTCCTTCAGCAGGAACCTCTCCAACTGTCACTGTAATTTTGGCCTCTTCACCTTTCAGGGGAGAGCTACACAAAAGAAGCATCACCTCTCCCTCATGTTTAATCAGGACTCAGCATGCTAAGGCCCTTTTATGAAAGCTCCCTGGCAGGAAATCAGAGCCCCTTTCTTCAAAAACAATAAAACATGAAACAGAAGGATCCATCTGTCAATCAAGATAGATTTCTCCTTAAAAAAAATAAAAGAAGAAAGAAAGGTTCCTCAAAGAATAAAAAGCTTTCACACTAATTAATGTCCATTAAAGCTCCTACCAGTTTAAAGGCTTGAGCAGAGTCAAGAATTATCCAGTGAATTCAACCCCAGAAGATGCTTCTGCATCAATCAACTGGATTGACAAGAGAAAGCACTTCCCCCTGAAAGACCAGGGCATTTAATTCCAATTTGCACTTCATATTTGTAAGCACAACCTCAGTATGTCAGCCCTTACAAATTTCCATGGAATATGATGTTATATAATCAATTATTCAGAATCAGATCCAATTCCATACACCTCTATCGCTTACCTGTATACTGCTATGCATATGTTAGGTCCTGGAAACACAGAAATGAATAATTTAAAGCCTTACTTGCAAAATTGCCCTGCATATTAAAAGTCTGATTCCTGAATGACTTTTCTCTCATGCTATGTTCTACAAGGAGTGAAGAAACTCAGGCTAGACCAAAAATACTTGGCATCTTGTGCCTAAATTCCCTTACATCATGCTTCCCAAGTAGTTATCCAGCCTGTGGGGTTGCAACCTTCTCAAGATAGGACTTTATATCTTGGGATAGTTCTTTAATCATTTGTATATTTGCCAGTATAAGTGGTGATAACAATTAGCTGTGAGCAATTTATTTGGAGAAGCTTTCTGAGGCCTGCAGGATAATGGAGAAGAAACCGTAAGAGTTATCAGACGATGACTTTTTCTAAGCAGCTATAAATCAAATGCACAGAGCACAGGAAGAAAGCTTGACAGTCTGAAAGGGTTTTGGGGTTTTTTTTCCTTTGTTTTTCTCTTTAGAACTTTTCTTTCTCTTTAACCCACAAATATACAAATGTCAACAAAGTTCCTCCTCTACTACATCCAACACACACATGGACGACAGGATAATAATATGAAATAAGAAATCTATTCAATTAAATAAATTTGTATACGCTATAGACTCTGACCATCTTTCTTCAATGGCAGACCTTATTTGATCCAAATAATCCCAGCAAACCGAGAAGCAAAAGAACAAACTAGAAGAAAAAAGCTCAAAACCTTGACTAAAAGAAATTAGCTTGAGTGAGGAGGGGAAAAACAAGGTTTGAGGAAGGGAACACTTCAAATAGTGTATGTCTATATATGAAGGTATCACTACCAACCCCTCTAGCATGTATGGGGAGGGAGGAAGGGGGTAAATGCAGAGAGAAATATACCAAGTGATGTGTGCGTGTATGAATGCATCACTCTGAATCTCACTATGATGTGTAATTGCAATGAACCAATAAAAGTATAAAAACAAAGTTTAAAATGCTATTAAAAATTGGTTTGAACTGTTGTCCAGAGCCTCAAGAAACCTGGTGAAAGAAAGCAGACTTTCAGCACCTGCTCGTGCTAATGACATTTTAACCAGACCAGCTGGAATAGGATGTGTGGTGCCCTTCCCCGCACATGTGCTCCTTGGTGGAGCAACACTTAGGAGAAAGCTAAACAACCCCACAGGGTAATGGTAAAGCAGCCTGTGGTACTCAGGAGGATGGCCACAGTCAGCTCAGCTAAGAAGGAGCTGAAAAGGAGGAGGAGAGAAACAGCCTGTTCTCTAACCAGCCTTGGAGTTCAGATTCTGTTTTTCTAAATCGTTTTACTATCATTATTCTGATGAAAATACACTAACATGAATGTTGATAAAGTGATTTAACTATCACAAAGTGTTTTCCGCTGCCGTACGTGGACATCCTTTCTTTTGAAGTACACACTGGAAAAGATCCACATTGCTGGGGTAACTGATGACGGTGCTAGCCTGTCGCACTCACTGCCTGTCTTGTGTTCTTCACCTCCTGTACTCACTCCCAGCCTTGCTACCACTCACAGACTGACAGCCAGACCAAAAGGCATCTCCCGCTACTTCTCTCCAGCCATCCTGCGGGGCTCCAGCCCCACTGGAATTACCTGCATGTATAGCATGCCCACTCGGTTCACTTGGCATCCATCCAAGAAACATTCCATGAGCACCTACTTCTTCCGCTCAGTGCTGGGATCACAGAATGAGACTGCTGGCCTAAGGCAGATTGCAGCCCATTCCATAACACACCCATCCTGTCAGTATTCTCCCCGGCCTCCTGGGTGCCAAGTTCTCTGCTAATAGTGTGGCTGGGAGAAAGATGGGTGTGCTTCCCAATCCACAAACCTTATGCAATACAACAAAGGCGTTTCTACAGTCCAACTAATAGTTACATGGCCCAGAGAAGGGACAGGAGATGGAGACAAGGGAGAATTGGGGGAATGCTTAAAAGAAACAATATTCTGTGGGGTCTTGGAAAGGAAGTAGGGTGTTTATAGGTCAACGGTACCCCTGACTAAGCAGACAGAATGCTCAGTGTGTCTTTTGGGAGTGTGGAAAACAGGCTAGAGCTGAGGACTGACAAGTAGCGGTCAGTACATGAGGGCCATGTTGCCTGTCCCACAAGAATTTCTAAATTTGGTTGAGGAAATGAAGAGAAGGGCTGGACACGGGTGAGTGACATGATCAGAGGTATGATGTAGGAAGACGATTTTAGAGTCAGACTTCTTGTCTACTTAAGAGATAAAATAGAAATGTACTATGATAGACACTGGAAACTTGATAAAGGCACATATTTAGAAATATTCAGCCGGGCGTGGTGGCATACACTTGTAATCCCAGTACTTGGGAGGCTGAGACTGGAGGACCTGGGTTCTCAGCCAGCCTCAGCTACTTAGTGAGGCCCTCCACGACTTAGTGAGACCCTGTTTCAAAATAAAAAGAACAAAAAATAGGGCTGGGGGAGTAGCTTGGAGGTAGAATGCCCCTGGGTTCAATCCCCAGTACCGCAAAAAAAAGAAAAATATTCAAATATCATGGTATTTCCTATTAAAATATAAATTACCAAAAAAACCTGGAGGCTTGATAAATCCATAATAAACTTGTAACCATGAAAGCATTTCACAAAATACTTCATTTTTTTTTTTTTTTTTGCGGTAGCGGGGATTGAACCCAGGGGCGTTCTACCTCCACGCTACACCCCCGGCCCTATTTTTTATCCTTTATTGAAACCGGGTCTCACAAAGTTGCGGGGGGGCCTCACTAAGTAGCTGAGGCTGGCCGCGAACCTCGATCCTCTGGTCTCCGCCTCCCAAGTACTGGGATTACAAGCGTGAGCCACCACGCCCGGCTAAAATACTTCATTTTTAGAGACATTTCATTTAGAAATATGCCAAATATGTATAAAAGTGAAATGCTACACAATGAACCAGTCCAATCAGTTTCAGATTATCCTACAGGATCTCCTTCCACACTGTCCTTGGGATTTTTTTTTAAACATGCTTTTATTGGTGCATTGTAGTCTCACATCACAATGAATATCTATTTGATATTAACACATGCACACCGCTCTTAGTGTCCCCCCGCCTCCCCCCACCCATATGAAGTACCTAGAATGATGATGGTATATTTTCACATGTACACATTGTTTATGATAGTAATTCCACTGATTCACTTCTTTATTGCCCTTCCCCTTCCCTATGGAGATCAGTGTAGAGATTCCTCAGAAAACTGGGAATGGATCCACCATATGATCTGGCTATACCACTCCTGGGTATCATACCAAAGGGACTGAAACTAGAAAACTACAATAATATATGCATACCCATGTTCATAGCAGCACAATTCACAGTGGCCAAATTATGGAACCAACCTAGGTGTCCACCAACAGATGAGTGGATTACAAAATTGTGGGAAATACACACAATGGAATTCTACTCAGCAATAAAGAAGAATAAAATAACATCATTTGCAAGAAAATGGAATGATTTGGAGAAAATTATGTTAAATGAGATCAGCCAATCACAAAAAAGAAGGGACATATGTTTTCATCAATATGTGCAACCTAGGGAGTAGTGGGGACACACAAGGGATACCAGTTGATAATGGAGAACCCTCAGTGGGGCCTGGGATTATTTTTAAACAAGCCCAAGACATTCTATAATTTTTTCATTAAATAAAAAATTATTTTTATAAGAATGACCATTTCAAAACCAGCTCACAGGGGTATCTTTCAATTTCCTACCTCTACAACACTGAAAAGGATGGAGGGGTTTGCAATACAGGCAAGAATCCAGCATAAACTGATGTCCCAACCTGAGCCCCTCTGAATGCTACAGAATATGCTATTAATGAGGAATACACAGAAAGATAAAACAGACAAGATGTTTAGAAGTAGTCAAAATTGTACACTGGATCCTTTATTCTCATAAAATAATTTAGTAAACATTAAAACTGAAATGTGAAAAATTCAGTAATAAACATAGTAAACTTATGTACATATATGTATTTAATAATTAAATGTTAGGAAGGTCTTTCTTAGCAAGTCACAAATCATAAGAGAATGACAAAGAGGTCTGACTTAGGAAACATATTAAAAGACTATCTGAACCAAAAATGTGTGGCATTTATGGAAGAGATGGAATTACTATTATAAGTACACATTAAGAACTATCCCAAAACAATAAGATAGAAATACCCCCCAAAAGTATAGGTAATTAAGAAAATACAAAGAAGCCAAAAAGACAAACAGAAGAAAATGAAGCGTTATCAGTAAGTAGACTAGTGGAAATTGGCCTGACAATAAAATGGAATTCCATTTCCCTCCTATCAGAATGCCAAGGTATTTATTTATTTATTTACCTTACTTACTTACTTACTATAATCAGCCTCAGTGCTGGGTAGGAGCCCAACAAGAGGCATTTGCAAACATTCACATCTGACATAAGTTGATGTAAATATGCTCACGGCAACTTGGCAGTGTATATCAAAAAGATTAACAATGTGCCTATCACTGGACCAGGAAATATATTCTAGCAAAAACTACCCTAAAAGTTATTATGAGCATATGTAAAGATTTAGCCAAAGCCTATCATTTTTTCACATTAGTTCATGAGAAAAAAGGACATTAGAAGGAACATACAGAAATAAATAAAGGAATCATGTTTTATACAACTGATTTCTATTCATTTGAAAGAAAGATGTTATAGAAGCATATGTATGACAAGGAAAGATGTTCACAAAATACTAAGTGGATAAAACAGATTATAAATAAATGATCCCATGTATTGTGAAATATGATGCACATTTACTGATGGTTTAATATTATTCACAACATTGAATTGGGAAGCATATTTTAAAATAATCATGGTTGTTAGCACTCTCCGATTGGCATAATTAAAGATTCTTTGAATTTCATTTTGTTTAAACCTATCTCAAATTTTCCAAATTGAATACGCATGTGCTACTTGGGGATAAAAGTTGAAAAACTAAAAGTATACAACAAATTAATGTCATAAATTTTTTGGTCTTTTTTAAAAAAATAAGAAAAAGTCTCAATCCTCTTCTTTTTTAAATATATACACTTAGTTTTATTTTGCTTTTATTTGCTTTTCGAAATGCACTTAGAACAAACAGACACACACACACACACACACACACACACACCAGAGATGGTGGTCTGCAATCGTTGCCCACCCTGGTCTTGAATTCCTGGGCTCAAGTGATCCTCCTGCCTCAACTTCCCAAGTGGCTGAGAGAGAGAGTAGAGCTACCTGTACATAAAGCACCAGGAACGAATGCCAGGGACTCTCAGAAATTAAATCAACTGGAGTAACTCTTTCCATTTTCCTGTTGGTTGCAGGATGCTGGGGGCGAGGAGAGGTAACTTTGAGACATCTAGTCTAACCAAGCAGTGGTAGGTGATGCAGTTGATCAGACAAGATCCCATTTCTCTTGGGACCCTCCTTTTCCCAGGTTACTCCCTGTACAACCCTTTAAAAGTGAAATAAAAGCTTCCCCTCTCATGGTGGCATCCTTATACCTCAGGCCACAAGATATCTATGTCCTCTGAACTCCAACATAATTAATTCCACCATCTTCTGGTGCTCGATATTCATTCTGCCTTGAGGTTTGTCTTCTAACGTGATTTTAATGTTGTTTAGTGTTCATATATTAGTGCCTTTTGGGGCAGAGTGTGGCCAGCAGCAGTGGTGAAAGAGAAGCAAGACAGGAAGGAAACCTTAAAGGAAGGTCTTGCCAAAAATAGAATACAATTTGCTGCAGGTTCTCCTGGTCTGCTGCATCTACCCCAGCTGCTGTCTTCGTTCTGCTCTTGTAATTGCCTCCCACACCCAATTCTACCTCTGGATATTCAAGTGGGTCTCACTTTTGCCTAGCTCCTAAGTCATTTGCTTTCCTTTTTGGTGTCTTAAATTCATCTCATTGTCTAATCTCAGATTTCCTCAATTGGGAGAGGGTGTCAGTCATTTGCCAAATCTATGTTGGCAATGAAATGTATACTTCATAAGAAGTCCACTCATCTTTAATACACACATGCACATACACACAGTCACATGCACAACATTTTTTACCAAACTGGACTGTGAGTGATGTGAATCAATGGATCATATTTGATGATGATGATGATGATCATGATGATGATGGTGATGATGATGATGATGATGATGGTGATGATGATGATGATGATGATGATGGTGATGATGATGATGATGGTGATGGTGGTGGTGGTGAAGTTAATGAAAATAACACCCAGCCAACATTATTTGTGCATTCCTGATACATCCTGTATATGTCACACATTTCCTTTATCTACTCATCTATGAATAGGCATCTATGATGATTCCATATCTTAACTATTGTGAATAGCACTGCAATAAACAAGGAAATTCAGGTATCTCTTTAATATGTCTACTTCATTTTCTCTGGATATATACCCAGAAGTAGGATAGCTAGATCAAATAGTGGCTCTACATTTAGTTTCCTAAGAAACCCCTATTTTTTTCTCATAATCGCTATTCTTTCCCACCAATATTGTATGTACGAGTTACCTTTTCCCCACTTCCTCATCAGCATTTGTTATTTTTTTTCTTTTTGATGACAGTCATTCTAACTAGGATGAAATTATATATCATTATGGTTTTGATTTATATTTCTCTGATAGCTAATGAGCTGAGCATTTTTTTTTCACAAGTTTCTTGGCTAGTTGAATTTCTCCTTCTGAAGAAGAAGTGATTGATAATTGGATTATATGTTTTGTTGTTATTGTTGAGTTTCTTAGTTCCTTATATATTCTGGATATTAATCTTTTGTCAGATTAATTTTCGTTATGTTGTGTTTTCACTCCATTTTTTCTTTTGCTGTCCATATGCTTCTTACTTTGAAATAATCCCAACATGTATATTTTTTCCTTTTGTTGCCTAGGCTTTGGGGGTCTTATCCAAAAACTCACTTCCTATACAGATGACTTGAAGTGTTTCCCCTGTTTTCTTCTAGTATTTCTATAGTTTCAAGTCCAAGTCTTTTGCTTAGGTATTTTGTCCATTTTGAGTTGATTTTTTTATGGAAAGCGTAGAATTTTTAGACACCAATAACAAACTTACTGATAAAGAAATCATGAAAGCAATCCCCTTCACAATAGCCTCAAAAATAAAATACCTAGGGATAAATTTACCTAGGGAAGTAAAAGAGCTCTATACTGAAAATTATAAAACACTAATGAAAGAAATTGAAAAGAACCAACACAAACACACACAAATATGGAAAGACCTACCTCCCATGTTCCTTGAATGGAAGAATATTGTTATAATATCTGTAACTACACAAAGTGATTTACAGATTCAATGCAATCCTCATAAAATACCAATGACATTCTTTACAAATCTAGGAAAAATAATCCTAAAGTTCATAGGGAAACAACAACAAAAAAAAAACCCAAAAAACAAAAATAGCCAAAGCAATCTTAAACTAAAAGAATAAAGCTGGAGGCATCAGAATACTTGACCTCAACACATACTAAAGGGCTATAATAGCTAAGTCAGCATGGTGTTGGCATAAAACCCAATATGTGGACAAAAGGAACAGAATAAAGAACCCAAAATAAATCCATACATCCATGGCCAACTGATTCTCAACACTGGTGCCAAAAACACACCCATGAGAAAAGACAGACTCTCCAATAAATTGTTCTAGGAAAACTAGACACTCACATGCAAAAGACTGAAACTTGACCCCCTTATAGAACTCTATGCAAAAATTAACACTTCTTTTCAGCCCTGTGGCCCACTCCATCCCTGAGCAAATGCTTTTAAATTTGAAGTTCTAGGTTAATCCCTTTCCATTCAAACTCTCAGCTGGCCCCAACAGAGATTCAGTAGATAGCTATTTAATGAAGACTGAATTATTTTTTGTATTTACTGCCCCCAAAAACAATGGGAACAGGGGGTCTTAGTAGTAAAACTAAACTGAAGCGGCATATGTGTGTATGTATATGTGTTTAGTTATGATGTAATAATAATAAACAGGATGAAATAAATCAAAAAAGCAATGGGTTGTTAAGTACCAAATGCATTCCAACACTTGCTTGACAGGAAAATGCAATGATTCCGGAAATTCACTGCTCGTGGTCAGTTAGATGCAGTGCAAAAAAAAAAAAAAAATCCTGAGGTATTAACAGTCAAGGAAACCATTTATAGCAGATAAAACACAAAGAAAAAATTAATAACATATCATTAGTAAAATCAAAGAATTCAGCTATTTGTAAGACCTTGCTTGTCTTAATCGCCTTCCTTTGACTAAGTTTAAAATGATTTTCCAATAATATCAAAGGAAAGAAATTCATGTTCCACTTGTAAAGAATGTAGTAGCTAAAATAGGTTATCTTTGTGCTTCTTCATTGACTGCTAAAACAGCGCATACGAAATGTCATTTACAAACAGAAAAATTCAGAGAACAGGGTAAAAGGAAAAAACAGTGGTCTTACACTATCGGTGTGTAATCAAAATAGATGATGGACTAGCTGATATGAGAAACTCAAAGTGTCATTACAAATTAACACCAACGTTTACTCTGCCCCTATAACAGAGAGAAAACCCAAATGAGCAATCCTGTAACTGGAGTCAAGCCAGAGTCAGAGCAACACAGTTCCTTAAATCAAGTTACCGGGAAACTTTAGTCCTTGACCTATAAAGAAACATTCCAAATACAACAAATGCATGGGTGAGGATAAATCTTTTCTAGAGAGAGATGGGAAAATATAAAGGTAGATAAATCGCATATGAACAAATACATAAATGCACTTTCCAAGAGAAAAAAAAAATACAGGCCGGGCATGGTGGCACACGCTTGTAATCCCAGTACTTGAGAGGCTGAGACAGGAGGATCTCAGGTTTGCGGCCAACCTCAGCTACTTAGTGAGGCCCTCTGCAACTTAGTGAGACCCTGTTTCAAAAATAAAGAATAAAAAATAGGGCTGGGTTTGTAGCTCACAGGTAGAATGCCCCTGGGTTCAATCCCCAGTACTGCAAAAAAAAAAAAAAAAAAGAAAAAAAACAAAAACAGAGCTACTTCCTAAAACTGTCAAGTGGTTGTCTAAAGTACAGGTCAACATGACAGAACCATTTCTGTTACACACAGACCACAGCTCCATTCTATTTCTTGATTATAATATTTGTACTTGGATGACAAAAATCATGGACATTCTAATAAAAAATTATCCCTGAAGCTGGGCGTGGTGGTGCACGCTTGTAATCCCAGTACTTGGGAGGCGGAGACTGGAGGATCGGGGTTCGCGACCAGCCTCAGCTGCTTAGTGAGGCCCTCCACAACTTTTTGAGACCCGGTTTCAAAATAAAGGATAAAAAAATAGGGCCGGGGGTATAGCTCGGAGATAGAACACCTCTGGGTTCAATCCCTGGTACCGCAAAAAAAAAAAAAAAAATTATCCCTGAAGATCAACCCATGGTCTTCTACTGGGCTTGAGCTTATCACTCTGCAACTTTTCTATAGAACATGTGAAAAAGGGTCAACTGTGCTCAGATCTCTTGGAAACTTTGTTAATGGAAATGGATTTTTCTTCAGAAAGCTCAGAATGGTTGATTTCTGCAGTACCTAGGGCTCTCAGCCTTGTCCCTGCCAAAAATCCAGCTTAGAGGGGGGCTGGAGGAAAAGATGTTTTCTGAAAATGCATGAAGCTAGTTCTGAGAAATCAAAGACAAACTGTCTGTATGTGGTAGATGATAAACCAGGGCACACATAATATGAATATTTAATATTACAAGTACATGACTATTTGAGATTTTTGAGTTTTTTAAACCACTCTCTTCTTACAAATAGTTATGTTTATGCATGTTGCTGTCATAATCAAAAGCTTTTACCCAATATCCATCCTCAAGGCAATTTATACAGTTCTCTTATATTGAAAGCGACAAGAACATTTTCTTCCATTCATTCATTCATTCATTCATTCATTCATCTCTCTAGCCATTGACATCATTCATTGAGCACTTATATTTGAGGCAGCTACTTTATTTTTAAGGCACATGTAGTGGCTAGAGAGAAAAGGCAGATAAAACACGCTCATCTATAATGACAATCAAAGGAAAAGGTTATTATGCACCATGAGATGTGTGAATTGTTTGGGGAGATCAGAGGAAGGAGAGATGAATTACAAGAGGGGTTTGAAGTAGGAAACTCTTAATAGAAAGTGGATCTGAATTGGTTCTTGAGTAAGTTAAATGATTTAAGAGCACTTAATAATTTAATTTCAATCTAACCTGGCTAAAATCACACAACATGTAATCAAGCTTCTCCATTAATCCAGATATATGTTTACCATCTGTGACTGGTTATTTATATTTGAGCCAATGATAATGTCTAATTCTGAAGCAGTGTTGACTGAAAACTTAAGTTTCAGGGTGGGATAGAACTGTGTCAAAGTCTTGTTGCCTCTGGTTAATACCCATGTGGTCCTGGGCCCACTTTCTAACATTGCTATGCTTCAAATTTCGTCGCCCATTAAATGGCAATAATAATAGTGCCTGCTTTGTGACTTTTTTGTGAAATTTAAATTTGAAAATATATTAGAATATTGAATAACATAAGAAGATGCTTAGCAAAAAGGGAACGGTATTGCTATCCATTCCTAGTTTCTCCCTCAAGTAACTCAGGAGATGCCCAAGAAAGATGTAGCTCAAATACAAATCAAGGCCTGTGATTGGCAATGCCTGCCTTTGTACTGGAGTTTATGCTCATAGCCATTCTATTTTTTTCTTCTGTGTGTGACACTTAAATAGCACAGTAAGTCTCTTCATGGCAGTTCCCAAGAGTTCATTATTCTACTTCACTTTCACTGCTCTTAGAGATGACTGTTAACTCTTTGCAATGCTCCCAAAGACCCCCAAAGCCAAGGCCTTATATGCCATAGAGCCTATAATTCTAACCTGGGAGATCCCAAAGCTACACTCTAAATTAGTAAAAACTCATGCCCACCTGTGTCTACATTATACAGCTGACAAATAGATCTTCAGTACAAAAGAAAGGCCACTTCACTTATACTACTTATTATTATGTTTCTCAATTCATTAATTGAAATTCAAGTTATATTTTATATAACATAATATACAGTAAATGGTGCACATATCAGATGTCCACAATTTATGAAGAAAATCCTGTTATATGGAAACAGAACTCTCTAATAGGGGCCAGGTTGGTAAGGAATAATCCAGAACTCCACAGTCCAATATGGTACCATTGGCTATGAATGGTGAGGGCACTTGAACTGTGACTCATCTGGATTGAGATACAAGTGTGAATTGAATGCCAGATTTTGAATGCTGAGTAAACAAGAAAAAGAATATAAAATATTGCACTGATATTTTCATGTTGGTCACATGTTATTTTGTATATAGTAAGTTAAATTAGATTTATTGTGACTCACATTCTATTTCTACTGAGCAGCACTAAACCAGAGCAAATTCCTCCTCTTGATGGAGAGAAAAGATCCTGCCCTGGGAGCAAAGGAATGGATATGCATTTTATGAAACCCCAAAGCTCCCCTACTGTCCAGGCTGTCCAGAGGACAGAAAGATGGCCATGATTATCATGCAACTTTCTTGTCTCCTCAGAAAGAGTAGACTCTAGTCTTATCCGGGAGGCTCTCAGCAATCTCACTGAGAAGCAGTGGAAAAACTCCATGTCCCAGGAGGGGCCATGTCCCAGCATGAAATTACCTTGGTATTCTCTTCTGATCTTTTACATGTGTGATATGGATATTCCGCATTTAACGACGCCAAATAGCTTCACATTACTCTTGGAGAATGCCCCTGGGTTCAATCCCCGGCACCGCAAAAAAAAAAAAAAGAAAAAATCTTCCACAGCTGAGCACCAATGATATTTTCACACATCATTTGATACTGTGTGCTTTGGGGAAAGGATGTAACTAAGAATAATCTAGGGGCTGGGTGAATGTACCAATTTCAAGAGAAACAGAAAATAAAAAAGTTTAATTGCTCAACACTCATCTTATCTCCTTTTGGCCACCCAGTAAAACCCTGCATTTTCCTTCAACTGTATCATGGTGTAGGATCCAGATGCTCCATGGCCACTGACCAACTCTGAGCAGAGAACACGCTTCTATATTCAGCTCTGAATATCAGGCACAACCTAGCCTAAGACGGCGGTTGGCGGTCTTAGGATGGAAAAGCAAATAGCCCCAGGTCTGATTAATACTTAAAATATGAAAAGACCTTTTTATGGAGGAGCAGTGCAGCACACATCCCAGTGTTGCCACAAAAAATCATAAATTTTATTACCTAATTTCCAAAGAGAATAGTCCATTAATGAGGAGGAAACTGTTTTAATAAGTTATAAATTACCCTCCTGTAAGGCATTTGTCCACATGATCTTCAATAAAAACAAAGCTGGGGCCTTCACAGAATACAACGATAATGAATCATAATAAAAACTCAGAGCTGGTATTTTTGTTCATAGTTTACTTTCATATCTAATTTGAAACAACAGATAATCTATAAATCACATAGAGAGGCACCGTTTTCCCTATCATGCTGAAGAAGAAAACCCATGAGTTTATATCTAGTAACTGACCAAAGGAAAAATAAAAATTCAAGTCTCTTGAGAGCCAAGTACACATTTTGAAATGACCCCATAAGGTACCCTACTGAAATCCACACCAGTGCTAAGATTTCACTATTTGAAAGGCCTCCTCCATTTTGTTTTTAAAATTCTAAAAGATCTTGTGGGCATGGTCCTTGAAGTTGGAAATGCTAGAAGTTGCAAAAAGAGTAGTGTGAAAAAACATTAAAGGATATTATTTTCAAGTGCTTTTAATTTTTTCACTAGAAAAGCAATGCTTATCCATTGTAAAGATACACATAATATCTGAGTAGCTATAGTTTCACGAAACAGAGAAAACCATCATTAATATGGTGGTAACTCTTGATATGCATTCCGGGGTGATCTTTAATATATTAGTAGCCAGTGTGGCATGCCAGAAGCAAGGGACAGTCCTTATAGGTGCCACCTTACACAGTCTGCATAGCTGGACCTGTCAACACAGGTGCTGCAACTCTTCTAGATCTATGTCATGTTTCTAACAGAATCATATAATCTCTTGGATTTTCAACCTCCTTTTCTACAAGTTGTAATATATTTTAAGCATCTTTTAAAGTGTGTTTCAGTTTTCTCTCTACATGCTAAAGTCTTCACCAGAGTAAAAGAGTGGTCTTCCCTTCTAGGAAGCATAGGCTGAGGATGACAGTGGACTTGGAGGTGTATCATGCATTCCCACCTTGATTCACTGACCCTTTCTACTGCAGAAGTGTTGAGAGGAGGCTGCTAGGTGAGAAAGAGTAGGAAAAGCCATGGTTCTACCCTCAAGATCATAAAAGCTGGGACTACAGTGGCACTTGGCTCTGCATGAGGACACTGGTCAAAGGAGCACCTGGGCTCCTTAGCCCAAAGATGGTGAGAGAGAGAATTGCAAGTTTCATTGCTTTGTTATTTCAAACTCCATTATAAGCTTCTTCTAAGTAACCTTTCCATCAATGTTTCCTGAATAAATTCTACCATAAAACTGATTAAAGGTGATGCCAGTGTCTTCACTGCAGTATACATATTACCTGCCTTTCCCTCCCACTGGACCTTCAAGGCAAGACCTACAATCATCTCCATTTTAAAGTTTGGGAAATTAAGTCTTGGAGACATTAATTAGCTTGCCTAAGTTTACACACCAGATTTATCTTACTCCAGTGGCCAGACTCTTAAAACCACATTCTGCTGCCTTTAGAATATTGACCAGGGAAGGACAGTCACAATATGTCAACTTAAATAAGCACCATTGGGCGATCTGACCTGGATGATATGACCCCAGCCAAACTTCTGTCTTCTCATTCTCATTTCCTGAGCCTCCGCCCCATGGTTCTCAGACATGGAAGTAAGCCGAGCTCTCTTTCCACAGGAAAGCCCTCTTATCTGTGATCCTGTCTACCTGCAAAATTGTTCTCCCCATTCATATTAATCAGGTCCGTACCAGTGTGACAAAATACCTAAGAGAAACAAACTTCAAGAAGAAAAAGTTTATTCTGGTTTTCAGAGGTTTCAGTCCGTGGTTGCTTGGGCCCATGGCAAGGCTGAACATCATGGCGAGTGACACATGGTGGATCACAGCTGCTCACATCATAGCAGCCAGGGAGCAAAGAGAAAGAGCTGACTTCTATAACAAAGC
This sequence comes from Glis glis, assembly GCA_004027185.1. Lineage (NCBI taxonomy): Eukaryota > Metazoa > Chordata > Mammalia > Rodentia > Gliridae > Glis > Glis glis. Next base: position 26,233 of record PVJS01006126.1, on the reverse strand, counting down.
CCCACCCCCAAGCCCATTAGGCTCTGCATAGGGTCAGAGCCCTCGGGATCTAACCACCTCCTAGAAGCCTCACCTCTGAATGTGGCCACACTGGGGCCCGGGCCTTCAATACAGGAGCCTTTGGGGACATTGAAGACATAAACCATAACACCATTCTTAGCATGACCACAGAGCTCATTACTACCTCACCATAAATGTCACTTACCAAAAAGGATTTCCCTGGCCATTTCTTCTAGCATATTCTCTCTTACAGCACTCGGCCTCCTGCCTCCCTCACAGAAATGAATGAATGAAGCAGTTTTAGAGCAATCGGTACAAAATAATATTCTGTATATAAACGTACATTTATGTGCCAAAAACATACACTCACTCACTCACACACACACACACACACACACTCACTCACTAAATACATATCCTCAATCCAAGACTGCAATAAAATGGAGAAAGGAGAGAGGAAACGAAGGAGGGAGGGAACAAAAGAAAGCTATCTGTAAAGCATTACCCCAGATTTTAAGATTTTAATAGTGACTTTTTTCCCTTATAAATACAGTTTTGGAGATTTTCTAGCTTTCTGCTTGCCTGAACTTTCTAATCTAAGGTAATTAACATTTATTACTTTCATAGTACATTTCAAAAACCATAATGGCACTTCTAAAATAAGCAGTAACAATCTTCTTCTGTGCAAGAAAACCTTTTTTACTTGAGCAGACGCTGCCCTTGTTTAGGTTCTTTCTATATTAGGTTTCCAAAGTAATTCAGAGATTAACTGTGTCACTTTTGCCCTTTATAGAATCTTTTTGTTTTGTTTTGTTTTGGTGGAGGGGAAGTTTGGAGGTAGAAGGAATAGTTTGAATAAGAGTAACCCAGTAAGAGAAAGCAGTGGAGAAGAAATGTTCTACCCGCAATTCTCATTTTTAAAAAGCAAGCATGTGTCGCAGCATGAGGACACACAGGAACCAACACCTCGAAGAGCAGCAAATGGGAGTCAGCCTTGCCAAACCTTCCTCAGGCCCCAAACCACAGAAGACAGGGCATTCCCTCTGCAGCTGAAAACATCTCTCTTGGTCAATGTCTGGTGTAAGATGGAAGCTTCCAGGGACCTGTGATGCCTGAGGAGTTGGGGGGGGGCAAGTGTGGTTATGAGGGGCACTCCCAGGATTTGCACTGCAGCAGGCTCTTCATCAGTAGTCATCAGTGCTTCACCTGAAGATCCATTTTAAAAAACTGTCATTTCCTCAAAAGTAAATGAAATCTCCAGTTGGCTAATTGGGACAATTTGCGATTATTTGGCCAAATGCCATAATACCTCCAAGGCTTTGCTGATAAACACGTACCAAGAACACTCACTGACAAGGCATTTGGCATGAAAAAAAAATTGATGGGGAAAAAATGGCTATCATAACACTGGCAACTCAATAAAAAAGCCTTTTTAAAAAAGAAGATCTACTGGCACAAAATTTTATGTATTCCAAGGGCAAATTCTACTGAGTTACTTGGCTTTACTTGTAGGGGAAATTTTAGGAAACAAACATAAAATGTTAGGAAGGAACTTATCAAAATAATTGTGCTCACCTGTTCTCATGTCCCAGAGATGGAGCGTGCATGATATTCATATCAACCCAGAGCTGCAGCTCATTGCTAACCCAGGGCAGGAGGAGGAAGGCTTCCTAGACAAACAGGCATCTCTTGAGATTTCTATTTTGGTCTAAGAATTTTTAACAATTAGTTTAAAAACTATGCCCTTTAATGTATATTGTTTGTATTTATAAATTAGTTTTAGCTCAATTTACTGAAGTACTTTTTTTATTTTTCTAACATTTTTAGATACTTAGGACTCCAGCTTTCAAGGGTCCATTCTGCAGCTACCACTGCTGAAAGGATTTGGGGGTCTGTGCTTTTTTTCAAACACTTTCATGCCTTGGGTGGCTTTTCTTTGCTCTTAGCTGCAAGCTAAGACTGGGAAACAAAAAAAAGGGTATTTCACTGGTGTCTGGTAGGTGAACAGCAAGAACAGAGTATGGAGTGGGAGACAGTAGGTCATTCACAGGTTATCACCTGCCATAGCCACCAAATGTCACCCTACAGGATTCTAGTAATCGGGATGCAAAAGGGACTTTAGATAATGGAGGAGAAACCCCAGTGGAGTGAGGGAAGTGGTCTAGGGGAGAGGGTGGGGGGAGGGAGAATTAATGAAGAAAAAACTTCCAATGACATTATGTACATATGTGAGAATATCAAAGCCAATCTCAATATCATGTATGGAGAAGAGGGGAGTGGGGAGGGAGGAGGGGAAAAACTCACCAAATGCTGTGTGCATGTATGTCACCACGAACTACACTATGAAGTGAGACTATAATGCACCAATAAAAGTATTTTTAAAAAATGCTAATTGATAAAAACCCTTTGGGCAGAAAAATGACTCATTCACTCCACTAAATAGGAGTTTAAATATTTTTAGAAATTTTCAGAATAGGGGCTTCTTAGTATGAAACAGTGCCATGATCACTTTTTCAATATAAATCTTGGGGCAAGGGGAAAAACAATTTCAGGCCACTGCACAAAATTCCATACAGGAGCTAAGAGGAAGAGAAGATGATCCTGAATTGAACTGGAATGTTCTAGAAAGCTTCATGCATATTTTCCTTAAAGGTTTTATTATCCCTGTCCTATTTTGATGAGAAGTCTAGTGCCTTACATTTGCATATGATTGCTCTCTAAGAAACTGAAAAAGTGCTTTGAAGACATAAACTCTGCCTTCCTTCCTAGAAAGACAAGCATCTGCATTGGCATCCTGCGGATACAACTAACTTCTCCCTTCCCTCCCTTCTCAAGGAGCCCTTAAGACACTGCCAATAGGCCTATCTTCCTTACTCTGTAGTAACTTGTGTGCCAAGAGCCAATCACCGGTTTGCAGTCAAATTTGGATCAATGCATAATAGGCATTTTTTTTCTTTTACGAGTGAATGTGTATTCTGTGAGGTGGAACCCTGGATGAACAACTCAGGCAAAGCAGGTAAAACATTCCGCAATGTCCAGGTGTGGTAGAGCCAAAGCTCCTGAGCCTGTGTAGGAGTGAGCTAGGGCAACAGACCATCCGTGCCAAGCTAGCTGCACGCAGTGAATGTTGACGTGCGGTGGAGATGCATGGATCCCCGGAGGACATGACTATGATTGCTGTAATCACCTCTTGCTTTGTATTAGGTCTATCAATCTCTTTATATTTGGCCCCCCAAATTTCTAGTACTTGCAAACATTCCTTAGTACTTCAAAGTTGAAAATGATTGCACTAGTCATACCTGAGTGGCCACATAACCCTTTTCTATGCCAGTATTCCACAAACTGCCTCATTTCAAGGCAGGGGGAAGGCTTCAGGAAGTCTATAAGGGAACAGACATTCTGCAGTTCATGTTGGTCTTGGGAGAGCACACTTGTCTGTGTGAAACAACTCAAAAAGCTATTATGACTTATTTTGGGGTGGTCACCTTGCCTCAGCACTACCTCCCATCATCACCAACACCAACACCACCACTCTCCTCACATTCCTCCACAAACATCACTGTCCTCATGCCAACACCACCACCAGCAACAACATCACCACCCACGTGCTGAGTTGAATATGGTTGCCCCAAAATTCATGGCTTTCCAGAACCTGGGAATGTGACCTCATTTGGAAAAATGGTCTTTGCAGATGTAGTGAAGATGAGGTCAAACTGGAGTAGGGTGGACCCTCAACCCAGAATGACTGTGCCCTTATAAAGCGAGGGCAATGTGGTCACAGAAACATAGACACACAGGGGAGAAGGCCAGGTGAAGAAGGAGGCAGAGTTTAGAGTGAAGAATCTACAAACCCAGGAAATATGTAGAGAATTCATCCCTAAAGCCTTCAGAAGGAGTGGGGACATGCCAACACCTTGAATTGTTTTCTGGTACTGTAATGGAACACTTTTCTATTGTTTAAGTCACCTGGCTGATGCTTCTTTCTTATGACAGCTGTAAAAAACAAACAGAACTACCATCACCACCACCATCCTCATCTCTCTCACCTCTGTCACCCCCAAGTCCACATTGTCACCACTATGGTGAAACATTATGAAAAAGTTAACCCATAGCCAGGCGTGGTGACACATACCTGTAATCTCAGTATTTGGGAGGCTGAGCCAGGAGGATCACAGGTTGGAGACCAGCCTCTGCAATTTAGCAAGGCCCTGTTTCAAAATAAAAAAAAAAAATAAAATAGGACTGCAGGTGTAGCTAACAGGTAGAATGCCCCTGAGTTCAATTTCCAGTACCACACACACACACAGATACTCACACACACAAAAGCTGACCCATGTCAGTGTTTCTCAGGCCAATACTGGGACTTGGTTTTAGAAGTCAGCAGCTGACGTCAGAAGATGGACTCCAGTCTAAGTACCCTAGCCACGTATGGCCCGCACCTAATGCTGGGTCACAGAATTAGCATCTCTTCTTTCATATCCCCAAACATTGAGATCGATGCATCTACTCACCAGAGAGGAACAAAAGTAGGTTTAAGAAACATCAAAGATGCTGGGCGTGGTGGCGCACGTTTGTAATCCCAGTACTTTGGGAGGCGGAGACCAGAGGATCTGGGTTCGTGGCCAGCCTCAGCGCGCGCTCTATCTCTCTCTCTCCCTGTATCTCTCTCTCTCTACTTAGTGAGGCCCTCTGCAACTTCGTGAGACCCGGTTTCAAAATAAAGTATAAAAAAAAATAGGGCCAGGGGTGTGGCACGGAGGTAGAACGCCCCTGGGTTCAATCCCTGATACCGCAAAAAAAAAAAAAAGAAACATCAAAGATGAATCATTTTAATCCCATAATCCTATAGTTGGAGAAACTGATCTCTAGAAAAGTTCAAGTAACTTACTTGTACAAAGCCAGTGAATCAGCTTCAGAGCAGACCCAGAACCCGGAATTTCCCAACTTGCCCAACCAACTCTGCAAGACTGATGGCGACAGAAGAGGGTACCATCTGCATTTTAATACCTACTACCAGGTATTAGGAAGCAGTATATGAAAGGTATGTACACACCCCAGCCTGATACCAACTCACAGGCTCAATGCATTGGCTCATTGAAGTCTCATTAAACCTTAGCAGAAACAATGCACAGACCACAGACCAGATCCAAAGGCAGAATTACTTAAACATGAACCATGATACCACTGGTGACCTCAAGTAAGGATGTTTAAGAAAAACCTTTTCTAATAGAAGCGATACCTAATCGAAAATGTTTCCATTGCTAAGGGGCCCATTCCTAACATTAACTCTGCATACCTGCACAAAATCAAAATAATTTGGAGGTCTTCTCAAAACAAATTTGAGGTGGAATTCTTGTCATGGAATCAGAAAGTAACTTTGAAATGAGGAGGGCACTGGCAGGTATGTTAATGAAAATTATATCATGCATCTAAGCACCAACAAATTTAAAAAGGCCTCTGTATGCTAAAGCACCTGATGAAGACAATAAATAATTAATATAAAAATAAATGATAAACATGATTAAGCATATTGATTCCTTTTTTTTTCCTTTGAAGATTGTGTCATTGTGTTTGCTTCCAAATCAAAGTGCCTAAGATGCAATCTCTCATACCAAAATGAACCTTTTCTAAACCCCAATTTCTGAGAACTTTGGAAAATGGCTACTAAGGAGTACTCAATTTTGATGTACATACTGAGAAGCCTTATTTTTTTTTTTTTTGCGGTACCGGGGATTGAACCCAGGGGCGTTCTACCTCCGCGCTACACCCCCGGCCCTATTTTTTATACTTTATTTTGAAACCGGGTCTCACAAAGTTGTGGAGGGCCTCACTAAGTAGAGGAGAGAGAGAGAGAGAGAGAGAGAGACAGGGAGAGAGCTGAGGCTGGCCGCGAACCTGGATCCTCCGGTCTCCGCCTCCCAAAGTACTGAGATTACAAGCGTGCGCCACCACGCCCGGTCTGAGAAGCCTTATTAAAAGAAAATAAAATGAACTGCTAAGATCAGTTTCCAGAGCTGCAGGTAATTCTGTACAACTCAGCTCCCTATTCACAGTCTGAAGGTGGTGACATGGCAGTGATCCAGTTAATGTGAATCCTCTCAGCTACAAATATTAAAAATAAATCCCAGTTTCCTGAGCATCATTTCCTTTAGGAATAATATTATTAGAGATGTGCTTTTGTTTTTTTCCATTTTACAAGGTTGATATTTAGTGTCATAATGTGATTAAGACAATGCTCACCTAATTTTTAAAAATGAAAATATGAATAGATGTATAAATCTATATTAAAATTTAATCAGTAAATTGTGTGCTGTTTTTATTTTCTAAGACTCCAAATTACTAAGTACTTATAATTTGAAATTCTCATCCTTATCCACTATTCTCAGTGTCCACTACTGTAATATGGTGATGAAGTTTTTTTGTTGTTCTTCTTCTTCTTTTAAAGCAGTAAAGAGTTTCAAGCTTCTAATTAACAAGCATATTTGGAAGGTATTGTGTCTTCTTTTAGATTGTTCATGCAGATACCCTATAGCTCTTGGAACAAAGAAGACTCTGAAACCAAGTATTTTGCTTAAATTTTTTATTTTATGTTTTTCTCCTAAATAATTGATTTCATCCTAAAAAAATAGGTCAGGGATAACACAGGTGGCAAATTGAAACTAGAAAATTCTGCAAGTGATGCACCTTTTCCTAGGAATACACATCCTACTAGAAGGCTAACAGAGACCTCAGACTTAACAGATCCCAAACCAAATGACTGAGTCCCCCACTCCAAATCTACCCTACTCCAATAGTCCTCTACCTCTACCACTACCATTACTATTTACCCAGCTTGCAGAGATTAAAGAAAACAAGTAAACAAAACACACTCTAGTCAAACTCAGTTTTTCTCTGCCTAATCCTGTCATGCCTGCTCCATGCAAATCTTTATTGTACATACCACTTTTAAAATACCTTTCAAATCACACACCCTACACCCACTCTTCTGCTCCCACTCCACTCCATGTGAAAAGCATCTTTCACCAAGAGTACTGTAATAGCTATTCAAATGTTTCCATTGCTTCTGTTCTTGCCTCCAAATCATCTATTTTCTAGACAAAGCAACCACACCCCTGCTCAGCAGGTTCCAATCGTCTCCCATCTTTCACAAAATAAACCCAAAGTTCTTGTTATAACCCAGCTCCTGGCTAGCTCTCAGACCTCACAGGCCACCATTCTCTCCCCACCCAGTTTGCTCCATGCAAAGTCACACTGTTTCTGCACAGGAAACAACATGCTTCCATGCCAAGGTCTTGGCATGTACTTGTCCCCCTGCTTAGAACACGCTCCTCAGCCATTTCCCTGGCTTCCTCAAAACCGTCTCAAGTGCGACCTCCTTCAAGAAGCCTTTTCCCACTACCCTATATAAAATAGCGCTGGATGAAGGAGGAGCTCTTCATTGAGATGACGGTTGAGATTTAGGATGAAATAGAGCATATGGAAAAGGAACATTTGGCTGCATATGGTATAAAACAACAATGTCTACTTTTCTCTTTGGAAAGGGGATTGTTTTCAATGAAAATGGTTTTGATGATGATGATGATAACAATAACAACAGTAGCCAATACTCAATGAACATATGCTCAGAACCGTCCTGGGTAATTCCTAGTATGCGATTTTGGATGAACTGCAATACCCACTTAATTCTTACAACAACCTTACCATACAGGTATGTTATAAAAAGGTATGCTTTGTATAACTGAAGGAGTTAAAACAGAATATATATATGAAAGCCTGCTTGCTCCAAAACAAATCAAATGATCAAGCAGGGTTTACAAAGAAACATGACCCAAAATAATAATGAAATGTAAAGCTATGGAAATATTAAAGGTCTAGTTATGTTTCTATAAGTCAGCTTCCTCTAATAAATAAAACATGCCCCTTTTGGAAGACTCCTAAAAAGGCAAATTCCAATTACGCACTCACAAATAATCCCAGTGTAGAAGAGACTGCATTCAAAGTGCTGATCTTGCCATAGAGTGAGGGACGGTTTCTAAAGGACATAAGACAACATGAAAACTTGACATAGGGCAACTGCTGAGTAGCAGTAATGGCCTCCCGGAACAGAATAGGGAAACTGCATTTACTTTCAGAAGGAGATGAAAATTTGTTTACAAAGGGGTTATGTTGTGTTCATTGAATTACATAAGGACATGCTTCTGTCCCCTGCTGGGGCTATACAGATTACACTAGCAGATGTCAAAAAGAATCTTGTTCTTAAACTTCTCTCTGATTTCACAAGGTATAATAAGGAGCGAAGGAGGCCAGATAAAAGAGACCTTCCCCACTTCAACCCTCTAACTTATGTCTGTGGTCCAAGAAATAATACATTCAGCTAGCCAGAGGGTGTGGAGCTAACAGCATAGTCCACAGACATACAGATACGAGAAACCTGGAGCGTTTACAAGGAACTCTGAAGACAGATGATTTTTAACAAAAGAAAGATGATACAATCCATGAACTAAGGGAAAAATGAAGGGTAGTTTGTGAGTGAATAAAAAACAGTAACTGTGATCACTTAGGGCCAATGTGAATTCGAGAACAATGAATCAGGCCAAATGAATGCCCTTTCCTTTTGGGATAAATTTAGATAGGGATATGTGCTAGTTAAATTCATGAGTGATATAAGGCTGGGAGGAGCAGCTAGCATACTTCCTCAAAGAATCAACATGGGCCCTGGTCTGGAGACCGATTGTTCAGTCCTGAGCTTAAGGAATATGGAAGCTGTGGACAATAACAATAATTACCATTTCTTCAGCACTTACCATTTACCAGGTCCTGGGCTCTAACACAGCAGCAGCTCTTTTCACCTTCTCAGCAACCCTCTCAGGCAGGGGCGATGGTGCATTGATCTTACAGATGAGGAGACCTGGGCTCACAGATGACTTGCCAGAGATCACAGTTACTCACAAAGGAGGCTTGAGAGCCTGGGGTAAACTACTACACTCCTGAAGAAAGCAACCAGGACGCTGGGCTGGGCAGGGCATGAAGGCCAGCCCTGTGAAAAGAAACTGGTGCAACTATTGATTTGTTTTAGAGATGACAAGGTCTGGAGTCTGCGGGGACAGCTGCAGGGTGATTCTTTTGGCTCCAGAGAGTAGTGTAAGTACCATAGGTAAAAGGTGGACTTTGGCTAAGAAGGAGACAACACTTTAATGGATTAGCACCATCTAGAAATAGAACGGAAGGTCTAAGGCGATCATGAGCCTGGTCAGCGAAATCAAGCAGAGACTGGGCAGCTATTTTATAGTCAAAAGATTCCAACAAGGACTGAGGAATGAACTGGGAACCCAACAGACTTCCTCCTAACCCAGATTCTATGAGGATGTCTATTTGTGAAAATAATTATTAAGATAAACCTTAGAGTATGGAAAGTGGATGTATTCGGGTTTATCATCTTGGCCATAAGGTGCCCTGTCCAGATTAGCATTTCCTACGTAGCATTCCTAAGGTGTGGATATTTAGAGTGAGGCTCAGTGCTCTCCTGAAATCATGCAATAATTCTTCATCCACCTTTAGATTTCAATATGGAAAACACAACACAGTTGAACATGTTTGTTTTCGTTCACTCTGCACCATCACCCTGAAACAACAGTGATTTGTACTGTTGCTTGGGCCAGGCCTTTTGGAGACAGCTAATGAGGCAGCCAAGCCCTGGTGGCTGAAACTCTCCAGATGGGTTCACTGGAGTGTTTGAAACCACGCAATGCTGACCATATGATATACTGGTCCTCAGCATACTTTTATCTTTCAACGAATATTAAGCACCATTAGCCAAACAGAAATACCAGAGACAGCAATTTGGCTGGAGTCAATGTCTCCGTGCAGTGTTTTTCTCCCTTCTGGAAGTCAGTTGTGCTGTGTTTACACCAGATTATTTAATGTTGTTTTCCTTTATCACTTTAACCTACTACTTGGGCATTCACGAGTTAGAGTAGAGGAAAACCTCATACATGACTTGTGCCTAATCTTTTATGAGAAACACAGCTGGCCCTATCACTGTTCCTAGCCTATCTGGAAATGATTTTGAGATACAATTACATGCCATGCACCTGCAGGTCAGGTAGTAACCACATGCCTGGAGCACTGGGCTCTGAGCCTGTAAGAAAACCAAAAGCAAAAGCAAATTTTAAAGTGCCCATTGCCCATGTGCTATAGAATATGTAATATGAATCCCTTTTGAGATATTTTTGAGTCTAAGCGAATAGTTCATTATAAGCAATGGAGCAAAGACTTTTAAATCATAACCCTGATTACAAAATGAAGCCCCTCTACCATCGATGGGGAGAACTCGCCCAGTTACCTAACCACTCCTCACTTCAGGTTCCTTTTCAGTGGAATGGAAATAGTAAAGGTCCCTACCCCACCAGACCATGTTGAGAATCAAGTGAGTTGTTGTCTATAATCTATGACAAGTACTTAGAAAATGCTCAATATAGCGTAGTTAAGTCAACATTAATATTATCTTCATTGGGTTCTTTTAGGAAGCTAGAAGGTAAAATTAACTCCAAGTGCCAAATATTTGAAAGCTAAAGATGAACTGGTTGTAATCATTTCACTTACAAATACCCTGTCCACCCTGTGGTCACCTATAAGCCACCTGTCCTAACTTCAACCAAGGCATCTTGCTCTGCAAGCCAGGTGTCTCAGTCACTGTAGGCTGCTAAAAAAAATATACCACAGATTTAGTGACTTAAACACCAACCACCTATTTCTCATCATTCTGGAGGCTGGGAAGTGCAAGATCAAGGCCAGGGCAGATCTGTGTCTGAGGACCCCTTCCTGGCTTATAAATAGCTACCTAATCCCTGTATCCTCCCACAGCCTAAAGCAGAGAGAAAGGAAGTAGTAAGTTCTTTCACATCTCTTCTTATAAGGACATGAACCTCATTATGAGGGATCTATTTTCAGGACCTTCTTACATCCAAAGGCCTCGCCTCTTAATACCTTCAGCTGGGCGAGGGGTACATTCGACCCACAACACCAGCACTCACTTAGTATCGAGCATATCTGTAACCTCCTTTTCCAGCTGCTGTCCATTGCTTCAAGAAAGTCCTCTTTCCCTTTCCTCTACTTAGGAAGGAAATCTTGAACTCGGGGTTTTAGCTTGAGAATCATGCCTGTAAGAAAAGAGGCATTCCAAGATCACTCATACAGAGAGGCCAGAGGCCAACGAGATAACTCACAAAATATGCAGAGACCTTTTGCAAATTTCATGAAAGCCCTCTCCTGCTCAGTGACTATAATTACATGGTGTCTGAACTCCAGTTTCACTGTGGAAGTTAGCTTGACATGCCTATAAATACAGGTGACACATGCGCATACGTGCGCATATACAGCTACAGTATAGACCTGCAGGGACTGTTGTTAGCAGTAGTAAACACAGGTGAGAAATACATGGTCCAGGGTGTGCCTACCCATAGTCAACATGTGTGCCCTTTCTGTAAACATCATGTGATTTCTGAAACAGAATAACCTTTCCATACCTCCTGGGACCTCTCTTAAGTGTTCATTGAATTTTTCAAAGGTTCTGCTTAATTTAATTTTTACTATACAATGGTGAGGTTCCCACATAGGTAAACTATATATTTCACTGATACAAAGCCAATATTCCCTATAAGAAGCTGCGCATGTGGACTACTTTCTTGCTGGCCCCAGCATCACTTGTTCATTCCTCCGGGTGCTGGAAGCACAGGGAGGCTCTGGCTGCAGGCCTGCTTCCACCCGCTCCCCAGGGTGCAGACATGACAGGGCCTAACAGAGCCTCTCAGCTCCCACCCAGACCACCTGGGCAGTCACCAGATCCCCTGACTGCCTCACCTCCAGAGACAGTCTGTTATTATTCTAACACTGCCCCTCCCTGCCCTGGTCTCTTTCTCCCTTAGCATTTCTCTATCTGGGGTCCTCACTCTACATGGAGAATCAATAAAGATTTTATTTCCTAACTATGTAACTTGTGTTCGTCAAATCACTGACTAATATCTGTTAAAAATAAGCAAGCTTATATAATCCCGAGGAACAGAAATATTCCAGCAAAGGCTCTTTTAAAACTTCTCACTTTCTATTATTACTAATTCTAAATGAAACTGTGCCAGTATTTCAGTTATATTTGTAGATAAATAATAGCACATATCCTGGATATCTTCATGCCTGCACATCACTTTCTCAAATCACTGGAGGAACCTACCTATATTTGTAAAATTTCCCCCCCAGGGCAGCCCAATTTGCTAAATTGGACCTAAAAAATACACAAACAAACTTATGAAAGCCTGATTTTAACTTTAGATTGATATATTACCAAATCATACATATCTTAAACATATCACACAGATTCGGCTAAATGAAATTTTCAGCAACTGTAGCGATCAGTGTCCACTTGGAAACCTCAGCCTGACCAGAAACAGCCTTGCTGGCGTGCTTGAGTAAAGCTGAGGACAGAACATCAGATGCGTAGTTCTGCAAACTTTTTTTTTTTTTTCGGTACCGGGGATTGAACGCAGGGGCATTCTACCTCCGCACTACGCCCCTGGCCCTATTTTTTTATACTTTATTTTGAAACCGGGTCTCACAAAGTTGCGGAGGGCCTCACTAAGTAGAGAGAGAGAGACAGAGACAGACAGAGAGAGAGAGAGAGAGAGAGAGAGAGAGAGAAAGGGAGAGAGAAAGGGAGAGAGAGAGGGAGAGAGAGAGAGAGAGAGAGAGAGAGCTGAGGCTGGCCGCGAACCTGGATCCTCCGGTCTCCGCCTCCCAAAGTACTGGGATTACAAGCGTGCACCACCACGCCCCAGCCTGCAAACTTTTAATAAACAAGGAATTTGTTTAAGATTATCAGGCTCTCCCAAATTCCTTTGGCTTGATTTCTGGAGTAACTTAGAGAAGTAAATCTGTATGAACGTTAAATGAAATTATTTTTCCAAGTTAGCTAGACATTTATAGAAAGATGCATGTTAAAAGAAAACATTTTAACCAGGCATGGTGACACATGCCTGTAATCCCTATGTTTAGGAACTTAGAGAGACCCTTAGCAACTCAGTGAGTCCTGGTTCCAATATTTTATGTTTTATTAAACATAAAAAGGGCTAGGGGTATAGTTCAGATGTAGAAAGCCCCATGGGTTCAATCGCCAGCAACACACACACACACACACACACACACAAACACACACACACACACACACACACTTTGGTGTCATAAGTGTTTAAAATACATAAACGTGGCAGATTTTTTCTACTTCTCTATCTGTTGGACATTGTACCCCAATGTCCAATTCCACAGGAGGTATCAACTGCAATGTTGCTGGCTGTGTGTGACAAGCATTTGACCATCAGAGGCATACAGACTTTGACAACTACCTGATTGTGGACTCAAACAAGATGCCTAGAGGTGGGCTGCCCCTGGTAGCGTTGGCAACTCCATGGAATCATCATTGGATAGGCCCCTTATCTTAGGCTTCAAGTTTCATGGTCTCAGGATGGTTGCAGCAGCTCCAGGCATCACAGTCCCACTGAAAAGTAGCACGCAGAGACCAGAACATGCAATCTTCCATGGGCTTTCCCTCCTTTACTTAGGGTAGGAAACCCCTCACTGCTGCCTCCAGCACATTCCTGCTTACCTCTCCTTGGCCAGGAGGATGCTCACTCCCAGCTCATCACAAGAAAAGGGAGACAGAATCACCATGGCAACACCCAATCACATCCATCCTTCTAGGACATCAGTTTGCACCAATTAGCACAAATGATGGCTCCTGCATCTATCCATTCTACCTTTGCACCCACACTAACAACATGTTAGGTGAAAAATGGAGCTTTTTTTTTTTTGCGATACCGGGGATTGAACCCAGGGGGTGTTCTACCTCCGCGCTACACCCCTGGCCCTATTTTTTTATACTTTATTTTGAAACCGGGTCTCACGAAGTTGCGGAGGGCCTCACTAGGTAGAGAGAGATAGAGAGAGAGAGAGACAGGGAGAGAGAGAGAGAGAGCTGAGGCTGGCCACGAACCCGTATCCTCCGGTCTCCGCCTCCCAAAGTACTGGGTTTACAAGCATGCGCCACCACGCCCGGCTGGAGCTTTTTATATAATAAAGCTCATTATTAGGAGTGGAGGCAATAGTGAAATAATATTGAAAAGCTTTGGTCTCCCCTAGCTATTTTATTCAACTCTCAAAATATCTCTGAAAAGCAGAGAGTCTTATTTCAAATTCAGAGAATCAGATAGTAAAACTCATAATCAAGCTAATCTAAAAATTAAGAATTTATCAATCTCTTCTAAAATACTATTTCAACTCTTATTAAAACCATGGGACATCTGAACTATATGAAAAGTATGGGAAATTTAAAATGAGATAAAATAAAACTTATGTGAAATTTTTAAGAAAATTAAAATCGACCATAATCCCACCATTTGCAAGTGCTGCTTTTAACCATTTGGCATATTTATTACCAATATTTATTTCCTAAATCACTATTGCATAACTATAGTTACATATGATTTTTTTAAACCTGCTTTTCATACTTCACATTATATAATGAATGTTTTCTCATGCTATGACTTTAAAGACGTGATTTGTAATGCTTCTACAATAGAAAATTTGTGTTAGCAAACTTCTGCAAGCATTTCCCTGATGAACTCCCTTGCACGCACAGGAAACCTTTAAACACATTTTATTTATTTATTTTGGACAGAGGCCAAAAAGTGGAATCACTGGACAAAGGACATATATTGTAATATTTCATATCAAAGAATACATATTGAAATATTTCACATCAAATTATACTCCAGCCAATTTTACCCTGCCTTTAATAATAGCACTGAGTATCATAATAAAAATTATTGCCAAATTGTCAGAGATAGGAAACATGTAGATTTCCTGTGAATAATTTTGCCTGGACAGTGGATTTTAGTAGCCCTGGAGACAGAGAGGGGATCTGAGTTAGACAGTTGCCACCAGAGCCTTGTCTCAGGCTGAAGAATTCCCAGCACTGACTTGTTAGAAGGAAGTTACCTGGAAGCCGGGCGTGGTGGCGCACGCTTGTAATCCCAGTACTTTGGGAGGCGGAGACCGGAGGATATGGGTTCGAGGCCAGCCTCAGCTCTCTCTCTCTCTCTCCCTCTCTCTTCTTAGTGAGGCCCTCCGCAACTTTGTGAGACCTGGTTTCAAAATAAAGTATAAAAAATAGGGCCGGGGGTGTAGCGCGGAGGTAGAACGCCCCTGGGTTCAATCCCCGGTACCGCAAAAAAAAAAAAAAAAAAGAAGGAAGTTACCTGGAAAGCTGCCCTCTCGAGGGGAGAGACCTACTCTTTCCCCACCATGTTCAGTGAGCTCATGCCGAGTCCTGGCTGGCTTTGGTTACCTGCTCCCACCATTGGTGCTGGGGTGAACCACATGGTGTGATTCCTAGCCTCGCTGCTGCGACATTTCCTTTCCCTCTTTAATTTCCTTTCTTTTCATCATGAGGCTTGTGTGGTCCTACTGGGGTGCTTCCCCTTCCTAATTCCAGGGCCACTAGCCTAACAGGAATAGTAGGCCACCCGCTCCTTTCTTTTAATCTAGCTGCCCACAACCCTGACAACACATTAGAGTCACCTGGGAAACTTTATAGAAACTATTGATACCTACCCCACCGCCCAAGCCCCCCAAAAGAGATTCTGATTGGTCCACAATGGGGCCTGGCACAAGTGTATATTTTTTCTCTCTCCCCCATGTGATGGAATACATGCAGGGTTGAGAAGCACTGGTAACACCCTCACTGCAGTGGATCAGCAGGATGTCACTGACATCTGACTACTAGGACGCAAGCTCCAAGAATGCTAATTCATAGCTAAGTCTCCATTGTCATGGTAGCCCTCCTGCTGGGTGCCTAGAAAGGCATCCAGCAAATATTAAGTGCTTAGTAAATAGTTCAAAAAGGAAGGATCTTGAGACAGGCCGTGTGGAAGAGGAATGAGCTGCTCATGTTACTGACTTATCTGAACACATTTATTCCATCTTAAGCCATGATAAACATTTTTTATTGCACAATGTTTCAATATATACAGAAGAAAACAAAGCCCTACATTTTCATCTGGAAACTAAATTTACTACTATGCTCAGATTTTTTTTTAATACTTATATGGGGAAAAGGAAAATGAGGAGAGATTGGAAAAAAGTCAATGAGATGAATTTGAGCTTTTCTCCAGAAAGATAAATCATCTTACTTTGTCTCAGCATATGAAATCGGGCTTAACAGTCGGCAACATCTATCAAGATACACTTTGGAAGAAATGCTTCAGAAAAGTAGTATCGACTCAGTGCTGAAAATCAGTTCTTAAGGACAATCAACCTGAAGAGAAACGGCATGAGATGGGTGGCAGGAAAAAGAAAGCGAGGGCTCTTCAGGCTTCCGAGGCGCATGTCCTCTTCTGCTTGTGTATAGTGTCAGAAATTGAGATATCAGAGATTGACACAGAGTTCAGTTTCAAACTGAGCATCCCACACTTCCAGGGCGATCATACAGAAAGGGCATGCTGGTTAAGTCTGCCGTTCTCAAAGGCTGAGATATTCATGTCCAGATGCCTGGAAACGGATACTTTTTTTTTTTTTCTATTCAGCACTGCTGTGGGATTTAAATTTTTACAGCATCATTCTCTTCCTCTCTCCAGTGTTTTTGAGCTTGAATTTGCTCCAAACATCAGTTCCTACATATAGCATTTAACATCTTAAGATTAAATTTAGCTCCCAAATTTAAATTTTGGAATTAGCCCATGATCTGCAATAGCATTCAGCCTCTCATAATGATTTCAATTTGTGCCAGTTCCCACATATACAAATACCCTTTGGCTTTCAATGTATCAGTTATTAATCAGTGCAGCGCTGTGATTTTAAAAGATAGTTTAATGTCTATGAAATGTGCAGCAGCCTCATCTGCTAGGAGGTATCCATTACCTTAGCTTTTGCAAGTGAGGAAGTTGAGGCTCATGGAGGCTAATGCCACCAAGCTGAGGTATTTTATAAGAAGCAAAACTCGTCAGGCATTGTGGCACATACTTGCAGTTCCCAGTACTTGGGAGGCTGATACAGGAGGATCGCAGGTTTGAGGACAGCCTCAGCAAGTAGTGAGAGTCTCATTACCTAGCAAGACCCTGTTTCAAAATAAAAATAAAATAGGGCTGGGGGTGTAGCTTGGAGGTAGAATGCACCTGGGTTCAACCCCCAGTGCCACACATACACACACACAAAGGCAAAACCTGGATTCAATCTTACCTTCCTGGCTGACAATCATGGCTGCCTCTACAGTTACACACACTCTCACACACAGAGACTGACTATACTTACATCATTAAGAGCATAACTATGATCAAAAGAAAAATAACAACTATTCCGAGCATTCCAATTCTAATTGCAGACTTTCAACCTAATTAGATGGTAATAGCATCAGAAAGTAGAAAACAAAACACAAAATTATCATCCACATTAAATGAAACCCAACTAACAGTCCACTGAATTAAATTGGTGGGGCTTCTCTTCAGGGAGCTGGGTTTAAGCGTGCAGAGGGTATTTGGACCAAAACTGAATGGGCAGATGTTGGAGTATGATTAGAATTTATCTACCTGTGACAAAATATTTCCAAGTTTGTTTTCTAGCAGCAAAATAAATAAATAAAGGTAGATATTAAGGCTACATCCTTCAACCCTAAAACTGTAATGCTGAAAGGATTTGCTGTCAATGACCGGCAAAACCTTAATGAAGTCAGATTTTCTAATCCAAATCAAATCAGCCAATTTCTGCTTTGAGTGTCAGTGGTATGCTAGAGGAGAGACATCTCAGCCTGTCCAACCTGCACAGATAATCAAAGCACTGAGTCTCCCTGCTTGTCATGGAGACGACTATGAACCAAAGCAAAGAGGATGCCAAAATTCAGGGAGCAACAGGATGCTGGCGTGGCCCTGCTCTTCCTCAAGTAGTTCTATTTTTACATTGTGACATTTGAAAAGCCAGTGTCACTTGGTGATTTGATGTTCACCCACCTCTCCACCACCCCTGGAGCTCACTGGGTTTCCATGGTACTTATTAGTGGGAACAGCAGTAGACTTGCGGTTGCCGGAGGCAGCGGCTGTCACCAGGCCCAGGTGCAGAAGGCTGAGGCCACACCTCCCTGGAAGCAGAGTCTCCTCTCCAGCTCCACACCCACACCACAGAACAGAACACAGAGCACAGCACTGAGGATGTCTTAGAAAGCACAGGGAGAGGGGGAGCAGTCCCCAGGCATCATCCCCCACCAGAAAAAGATCTCTAGACTACTTGACATGATTATCTTTGAGTATGTGTATGTGCAGGAGCCCCTATTATGGATTGAATTGTGTCCCTCTATTCATATCGTGGAATCCCTAACCCCCCACACCTTAGAAAGTGACTGTATTTGGAGATAGGGCAAGAGGTGATTCATTTAAAATGAAGTTTCCAGGTATACCCTAATCTAATCAGATTAAAATCCTCTTTTTTATACTTGTATTAGTGCATTATAGTCTTATAGTCTCTCATCATAATGTAGTAAATAGTGATAGTGACATACATGCGCACAACAGTTGGTGAGTTTCCCCCAGGCTCCAGAGACGTGCGTGCGCAGAGGAACAGACCACGTGGAGACACAGTGAGACATGGGCCATTTCTTGTTGGCTGAAGGTGGCAACCTGCCTCAGATGCATTCACCCTGGATGTCCAGCTTCCACAACTGTGAGTAAACAGGTTTTTGCTCTCCAGTGTGTGGTACTGGCAATGGCAGCCTGACCTGACTACTGCAGGCTGGACAATCACTTAGTGAAGAAGAGCTGCACCCTGTCCAAGACCCGCCGACGCCACCCTCTGTGCCCAACCCGCTCCTGAGATTAAAGACAGAATCTGTGTTACTGAATTACACTGGGCAGCTTTCGTGCTTCTAGGTTCACCTCTGCTGAGAGCATCCCAGGTTTCAGCAAAGCCCTGACTGATGCTGAGAAACATCAGGCCATAAGGTCCATGGAGACAGGAAAGGCTCGCTACCCTGGCCCACCAAGGCTGGCTAACAAGGCTCACGCTGGCCTGTCATTGGAGAAATGTAGGCTAAAATACCAGAGGTACTCTTTTCAAACTCTCCATTTGGCAGAAGTTTTGTTTTGTTGCTAATGATATGCAATACCTCAGACCTCAGGGGTTTGTGAAAGAATAGTCTACCTGATACTCTACTGGCAAGAATCCCAATGGCTCAATCTTCCTGGATAAGAATTTAGAAATTTCAGATGTTTTGCCGGGCGTGGTGGTGCACGCTTGTAATCCCAGTACTTTGGGAGGCAGAGTCCGGAGGATCCCGGTTCACAGCCAGCCTCAGCTCTCTCTCTGTTTCTCTCTCTCTCTCTCTCTCTCTCTCTCTCTCTCTCTCTACCTAGTGAGGCCCTCTGCAACTTCGTGAGACCCGGTTTCAAAATAAAGTGTAAAAAATAAAGCCGGGGGTGTAGCACGGAGGTAGAACACCCCTGGGTTCAATCCCCGGTACGCAAAAAAAAAAAAAAAGAAATTTCAGATGTTTTTTAAAGTAACTCTTTTGAATACACCTTGGCCCCAGAATTCCCATTCCATACTGTGAATATTCAGGGCAGAATTTTATATAATAATAAGTAAATCAGAATAAATTGGCTCCTCAACAGGTGATAAGCTCATTGTATTTTGATATGTCAATATATTTCAGTACATAACCATTAAAGGTACAATCTTAGGTGTTTTGATGTGAAAATATCGTAACATAAATTACAAAAACTAGCTAAAAGAGTGTTAGAATATATTTCATTTTTGCATATAAAATCCATATTCATAGAACAAAAAGTTGGGCTAACATACAACAAAAATATAACATTACTATCTCTGGGTGGAAGAACTAAAGTTGAGTTTTACTTTCTTCATATCGCTTATATTTCCCAGTTTCTACAGTGAGCACACCCTGTTCAACAATGATGAAAGGTAGGTGGAAAAGAAGATACAGTATTATCTAGCCACTGTGAGTTGGAATTAAATGTTATTCTGACCCTGTCAGAGCTCAGAGCTGTGTTCTAATCCAATGAATGAAACCACACTCTGATTTCAAAATTCCCATGCTAACCAACATAACAGGAAACGCTGCTCCACATTAAGACACGTTTAGAGAAGTACCTAAGAGATCCAGGACTGGTGGCGTGCACCTTTTATCCCAGCTACCCCAGGACTAAGGCAGAAGGATTGCAAGTTCAAGGCTCTGAAACTTAACAGATCTGGTCTCAAAATAAAAAGGGCTGGGGACTTAGCTCAGTGGCAGAGCACTCCTGGGTTCAATCCCCAGAACTAAACAAAAAAAGAGAGCCAGAGAGACACAATTTTTTAGTTCTCCATTCTTCTTATAGGATTCTTTGTAAAATTCAGCAATTAGGGAGTCTGTTTAATAAAGAGGATCAGATATTATAATTATACCTAGAACTAGATTAATTTACTTAGACGTCCAAAGAAAATACTTCATGTATGGCAGTAATTCCTCCCATCTCTTCATGCTCCTATTGTTGGAATCTACTTACTTTCATATGTGTGTGTGTGTGTGTGTGTGTGTGTGTGCACGCGCACGCGTGCACACCAGATGAAAGATATGAATTATTTTTTAAAGTTGTAAACAAGCAAATTTCCCCTGACTTTAGGATGTAACCAACTTTCACCTATGTAACATACCAAAATAGGGAGATTACTCCATGATGAGCTACTTAACAGAATACAAATAAAAACGTGTGTGTGTGTGTGTGTGTGTGTGTGTGTAGGGAGGAAGAGGGAAAGAGAGAAAATGGAAGAGGACAGAGAGCCAGTGGAATTGGTAAAGATAATCAGTAAAAAAAAAAAAATACCACTAAGATTATCTCAAATTTAGAGCCTTGGCTTCTTGGAATCTTTGCCACAAGGAGACTCAGTGAAGGAACATCTTGTCCAACAATATCATTTAAAGGAGAAGAACCCAAGAGATCAGCGATCGATTAGTTTACCCTGAGGTCTCAACAACTAAATAACAGAGCTGATACTATGTTGCTCAAACCAGGTCAGTACTTCCCACTGTGCCTTAATTACTTTTCTCCCTTTCAAACCCATTCTTCTAATTTTCTTTCCAACTTTCCACAGAAGCAAAGAAGAAAACATGTGTAACAAATACTAAGTTTATGTGAAGGAATGGTAAAGACTCTCCATCATCCCCTCGTCTCTAGCGATCACCTCCTAGACCTGCTGGAGCGACTCCTTGTGTTCTCCAGGCTCTTTTGTTCACAGCTTACAAATGTTAGAGCATCAGAGAGGAAGGGGCAAGTGGTTATCAGGAGAAGAGGTCATACACCTGCATCATCTAAAACTTCTGAGTTAAGACACCTGAAAGCGGGCTCTATTGCTGTTGGCACACGGCTGCCCTCACCAAACCTTACAGAATGGCACATCACTTTCAAGAAGAGCACCATACTTTCCAATCCTCAAACAGGCTTTGGGGAATCACCTTCCTTCTCTCAATCTCTCTCTCTCTTTCCCAATGCACATAGCAGCAATCCTCCTTCATCGAAAGGCAAAAATATCCTCACACCTTCAAGCAGCTTACCTTTCCTAGTACGAAAGCATCTCTATTTCGTGTAGGTCAAGAGGTTCACCTGATTGCATGTAACTGATAATTGAGAAAGCAGACTTCCCAGCACAGCAGTGAGAAGGAATTGATGGGACAGCTAGAGTAGTCTTCCCAAAATAAATCACGTGTGATCTATTTTAATGTAATTCATTTCATACCTTATAGCTGATATCTGGAGGAAAGAATAAAATCATCCAGTAGGGGGACAGATGATTTTATTTGGCAAAGTAATAAGTCTGGGGAAATGTGAAAAAATTCAGGGCTAAACTTCAGCAAAGTTTTTTTGTTTTTTTAGTTTAAAAGTATCATTGACCAAAGATCACGTTTTCAATGGTTTGTGCACATAGGAACTCTCCTTTCAGTATAAAGAGCTCACGGTCTGGCAATTTAATTCAATTTTCACAACGGGGGTGCAATACATGAAGACATTTTTGCAGCAAGCAATTGAGGCCTTCAAATCCTGACACTTAGATATGCTGCTATTTTATGGCAACTAGAGTGAAGAATATGCATATTCACTGTGAACACTGTACGGTTGTACAAATGCTTTGTGAGTACCAAGATGCTGAGAGTTGCAGATTGGATGTATGTTTGACATGGATCTATTTTCTAAGATGAGGATAAGAAAGACAATACAAACACAATGGCAAAAGGTTTGAAAAAAAAGTGTCAGATACGTACAGACTTTTGGTCAGATTATTCTAATGTTTGTTTCTAAAATTATTCTCCTGTTTATTCTTTAAGATTTGTCTTTAATATCATTGCTCAAACAAAATATTTACATTGTTACAACCTAGCATCACCGAGTTTACTGATAACACATGAAATTGCACTCATTCCTTTATTTGGTTACACATCACTTTTAAAATTGAATTTAGAGTTTCAAATTTTAAGCCAAATTTGCAAGTTTCTCCCCTCCCTCACTCCAAATAAACCACTATGGCTTCTAGCCAATCCAACTAGCTGAAAGGCTTAGACCTCTTCTTGCCATTCTAGAAGGTGGTTATTTAGGCACTGTCCTTGCTGAGTTCAGATGCAGAAAGCCCAGGAGAAGGCACCAGGCAGGAGGACTGTGATTCAAAAGCAGCTTGGTCCATGTGGCCTCTTCTCCTTGGGGTTAACATTTTCATGTTATCTAGTCATTTAGATGTAATAGAGCCCCTTAGACTTTTACAACACTCAACCATTTGAAGTGCATTGTAGGAAGCAGCATTTCATTATTTATCATAAATTACTCAGGGCTGCTCACAAGGAAAGATGAACATCAGCAAGGCACCACAGAAGGTCCTTTGGAAGCTCCCAGAACCAAGTGACGAACGAGAAACACAGATTCCAGACTGACTCTGCCGAAAACCCGGATTCATTTCACTGCCTTCCTCTCAAAAACTCTCTTCAGATCAAATACACAAAGATCTGAACAAATAACTAAGAAAATTTACCTTTATCTAAGTCAATAAAAGAAATAAACCAAGAGCATTCCAAGCAAATAACACTGGTCTATGTCCACTGGCCTATTACAAATGTTGACATCAGTGAAAATTATCTGATTAGTAAAAGATACAGGAGAAGTGCTGTTGCCTATTAATGCTAATTTAACATTTGCACTTACACGGTGCTATAGCCCCTCTGTCTGGTAACAAGTCAGCAACCAAGTACGCTGGTAAGAGTGATCGATGCAATTCTCATCCCAAGGTTCTTCACGGTGAACAAAGTGGGTGACACAACTAACTGTAGCTATTGGTTTGGAAATGTACAGAAGACCTCTCCCCCAGGCCTTATGAGAGCCTCGTCTTACCCAGCCCTCTGTCTTACATACACCCTCTCTCACTCCTCAGCATGTGATGAGTACAGACAGTGAACCAACAGTGGCATTCCTTTTGAAGGCTACGCAATGTCAACATTCAATCCCAAAAGGTGCCGAGTGGGTTCTGGAAAGAGGATCCCAGATGGAACCAGAAGGGTGAGGCAGCAATCAATTCAGGAAGGAGTTTCTGCCTCTGAAGAATCCGAAGGCAGTCACAGGTTAATTTAGGTGAAGCAGCGCAATCAAGAGTTTCTGCTTGTCATTCTTCGTGTGTCTCTACTTGCAAATTTTTAGATATTCGAAAGCTGTTATTTTGGGTTAAATTTGGGGCTGTGTTGATGTGACTATGGATAAACTAAACATCCTTAAAACACAGCAATCCTGCTGCTTCTTGCAGTGCTTTGAAGCAGCATTGGAATGAAGTCAATACTTAAATATATCCTGCACAAATCAGAGACCACATCTGTAAATGATTTGGTACCAGTTAGCCTTAGAGAATCTTTAATATTTCCTGCCCCTGCTTCCTTCCAAGTCATCCCGGAGACCTTGCACCTTCTTGTAGTCACTACAGATACTGGCACTTCCTTGCACCACTCCTGACTGTGACTTAACATAGAAGCCTAGCTGCGTCCCCCCCTAGCATGTACCCTCCTTTGTCAGGTCCTGCTCCAAGGAAGGATGAGGAGAGTTAATTACCAAAGAGGCCATCCCTGCCCACCAGGCCAGACCCCTCACTGGTTGCCACTGGGTGGGTGTATGCACACTTGCACCTTCTTTAAAATCCTTTATTCCCTGGGCCTCACTTCTCCATTTCTCAGCCTAAGGAAATTCTCCTTTGAAACTATCTTTTGTCAGCACTGATCGCTACCTTCTGAAATGGCCAAATACACTTTTCATGTTAGAATCATACATTTCAGCTCTTAATTATTCTCCGGTACATACATCTGGTCTTTCAACAAAACCATAGATGTGGAGGATGAGTTGTCTTTCTTGTGCATCTTGTACATTTTGATGTCTGCAGAACTTCGATAAAGCCATTCTCAGAATACAAGTATGGTTTCACATGTGTAAAATATGTGAAAAATATGGCAACGTATGTTGTATCAGAAACACTCCCAATATGAGTGAAATTAAGTTTTACTTAACATAAACACAGGTCTCCATTCAGAAAGGCTTAAAAGGGGTGGAGTCGTTCGCATGGAATTTTCCTCAGCCAAGATCACAATAAAAAGGAAGCTGCTGGATCCAGGCAGACCCTCTTTGCATCTGTGAGACTGAAGCATGAACAACCAGGGCTCAGAGCTAGGATCCAGGACCTATAAGTGGAAAAAGTCCATAAACACAGGCCAACATCTGGCCAGATGGAGTGATAAAGGTCAAAGCAATGTTTCAAAAGGTTTCCTTTATTTCTTGAGATTTGTACTGATGTATGCACCAAGTGCACAAATCATAAGAATACAGGTTGATACATTTTGATGAACTGAACTGACTTATGTGACCAGCTCCCAGATGGAGAAGCACATTGTCAATACTCCAAAGCCCCAGGCCTTGGTTCCCCTTCCTTTCACTACCCGCCTCCTCCCCAGGAAGGATCACTATCTTGACTTCTCATTAGGTAAATTATATAAATAGAACCATGTTTTTCTTCTGGCTCTTTTTGCTCGCCATTGCATTTGTGAGCTACAGAAGGGACTCCCAGCACAACTCACCCTGTGCCCTGAAAACCATCACTCTATTACCGTCCAACCACCTAACCCTGCCCTTCTGTGAGAGGCTTGTAGCATCTAGTAAACCTTTGGACTAATCATCCCACCTGTTCATATCTGACCTGAGCTCCCCTCTCTAAGACCCCACAAGACCTTCTGGTCTTTGTATTTTCCTTTCATTTCATCCTTGAAGTAAACCAGGTAATTGGTTAATATTCACACAACTGATTGATTTCAATTGGCTATATTCATTCATAGCAGTATTACTAAAGACTACCCACCATCTGCAGTCTGGAAGAGCCATTAGGTAACTCATTAAATTTCCATCATCATCTATATCCTTAAAAGATCAAGGCTAATAATCAAAGGCTCAGGGTAAACCACTCAGCTTTCAATAAGGCATTATTTCCCACGAGCAAATGAAAATGTGTTTGTATTTCTATATATCTGCATCTCACAGCAGGAATCCAAGGCAGCCAATACTTTAATGTTGACACCACCAATTAAGACACAAACTTTTAGACTTAAGGAAGAAAATCTGAAATCCTCAGAAGAAACACCAGTAACTCACCAATTCATGGAACTTATTCTTCACTTTCAAAAGTTTAACAGCTTCGGGTTTAAGATAATTCATGACCATTAACTAAAACTTATAAAATAAAGAAAAGTACAATAAATTAAATAGCATTCTTGTTCCACAATCCATAAATAACCATTAATAATTTAGTATGCTTCCTTTGAATTTACCTACTATATATTAAATCTATTAATCTACATAGCTTAATATAATAAGCATCTTATTTAATTTTCTACCTCTCATCTTGGGTAAGTATATAATAAACATTTTCCAATATCCTTAAATTATTTTTTAAAAATTTAATGGCTCCAAAATATATATCATGTAAGTAACCAAATATTTGTTCTCTTATTCATCTTACTTAACCTAAAATATACAAAATTTAACCTAAAAGATTAGGTTAAATTAATAAGTCAAATACTTGGTTATAGAGTCCAAGGCTTTTCTTTGACAAATATCTATTGTCTTTTTTTTTTTTTTTTGCG
>PVJS01006125.1:37167-61345 GCA_004027185.1 Glis glis | reverse complement strand
GCTCTCTCTCTCTCTCTCTCTCTCTCTCTCTCTCTCTCTCTCCCTCTCCCTGTCTCTCTCTCTCTAATTAGTGAGGCCCTCCGCAACTTCGTGAGACCCAGTTTCAAAATAAAGTATAAAAAATAGGGCCGGGGGTATGGCACGGAGGTAGAATGCCCCTGGGTTCAATCCCTGGTACCGCAAAAAAAATAAATAAATAAATAAAATAAATAAAATGGAGAAGAGCTGATTGTATTAGGCAAGGGCCAAACTATTCTGCTATCTGTAGTAATTCATTACTCATTGTTAAACTTCCTGTACTTGAACAAATAAAGGAAAGCTGTGTTCCATATTCTTTCATAGTCTACTCTAGAGAAGATGGATGGGTGTTTTATTCTTCCTCTAAAGAACTTGTGTTAACATATTTGTATTTTTTCCTTTGTCTACAGCAAAGCCAGGACTCTATTTGAAAAAAATGCTGCCCCGATTTTACATTTATCTGGCATGGACGTGACGGTTGTTAAGGTGAGAATGGTTCTGGACTGTTTGTTTTACCCAAGCCACCGCCTCTTCTAATGTGTCCTCTGTTCGTGGCTTCTTAGCAGAAGTCGCTTGTCACTTAAGAGCAAATAAATCGATGTGGTGTCTTGTTCCGGTAATTAATAAATGAATTTTCTTCATATTGTGAGCTTTTATTTTTCACAATAGGTTTAGGTAGAGGCATGGAGACCTGGATACTTTTCATCGGAGAGATAGGAGATGGACTTCTCTTGGAGAATGAAAGTTATTATAACTGTCAGAGTTCTTTCTTGGTATTTCTATACCCGTTACCTGTTGCTGCGTGGCACACTGGCTCCACCACTGCTTTTCTGATTATGATCCCATTGGTCAGTAGCCCGTGTTCAAAGATGTTTTTGTGTTGGTCTCGTCTGGGATGCTCAGGCCCATGGCGGAGAACAGGTGGTCTCAGAGCCTCACTCATGTGTCTTAGGTTGATGCTGTATAGTGTATGGTCCATGTGCTCTCACCAGGCATCTTCACCTGGTAGGTTCCCTGAAATAAATAACAGATATCATCTCATTTTACCCCAAGATACCTCGATATGTATGTTTTAACAAATAACTATATTTTTCTATGTAGCTACAGTGACATGTTCATACCTGCAAAAGTAATAATTCTCTAATCATTTTATGGTAGATAGCCCATGTTTAAATATCCAGTGGCCCATCATGTATTTTAATTTCTTCCAGTTACATGCAAGTACTACTATATTATGTGCATTATATTCTCAGAAAATAGAAATTTAAAAGGATGAGATTTAAAAATTAATATTTCTATGTATAATATATTAAAATATATATTGTATTTACCATATATCATATATTTATATTTATATTAGTATATGTTTCTATTATATTTCAATAGAAACTGCTACTCTTTGCAGGGTTTATTTCCTGTCTTGTCTGTGTGTGGGGGGGTACTAGGGATCGAATCCAGGGGCATTCTACCTCTGAGCTTCACCCTAGCCCTATTTATTCTTTTATTTGGAAACAGGGTCTCACTATGTTGTGGAGAGCCTACTACCCTGCTGAGGCTGGCTGTGAACCTGCGATCATCCTGTCTCAGCCTCCCAAGTACTGGGATTACAAGTGTGCACCACCACACCCAGCTTTAACTTTTATATTGAAATAATTTCAAACTTTCAAGAAAGTTATAATACTAATACATATTTCCATAACCACTTCACCCAAGCTTCCCAACTATCAACATTTTACTGTTAGTACACACTCTTTCTTTACATATATATGCATGTGTGTGAATATAAAGTATATGTATACTATTATTTTTTGAATCATCTGAGAGTAAGTTGCCACGTATCTAATAGAAAATGTCCCTTCATCTCTGAGTGTCTATATTCCTTAAAAAGTACTTTTTCTTAATAACTATAGAACAATTACCAAAACCAAGAAATTAACATTGATACAGTACTATTATCAAATTTGTAGAATTTATTTGAATTAAGATCATTATTCCACTATTATTGTTGATAATGAAAGGAAAAAAATTCTTATTCTGTATCTAATCCAGGATCACATGTTGCCTGTAGGCAATTTATTTATTTTTATTGTTTTTGTGTGCATGTGGTACTGGGGATCGACCGCAGGGACTTGCACCTGCTAGGCAAGTGCTCTCCCACTGAGCTATGTCCCCAGCCCCTTTAGTCAACCTTTAACCAGAAAAGGTCCTTAGTCTTTTTCTCTCACGGCCTTCACATTTTTGAAGCATTCAGGTCTTGATTTGTTTTGTTGTAGAATGTTCCTCAGTTTGGGTTTATCTGCTGTGTTGTCATGATTAGTTTCAGATAATGTACTTTAACAGAGATGCCACAGAAGAATGTGTGTGCTTCTCAGTGCATACTATCAAGAAGTTGGAAACATTTTAACATGAGGTTTTTCCAATTACCCAAGTAGCAAGAATTTGGGTTGCTTGTGTGAGGACCAGCTTGAAGTCATGGATTCTCAGAGGAGATTTTTTATTTCCTTTATTTAGTGTCATATTTCAGAATAGGAAATTTTCCTTGTAATCCCTTGAGGTATAGGAGGTGTAGGTCAACTTTGTTTTTAATTCACTTCTTAACTGTGCATTAATTTTGGGTCCCAGCTTATGGTGGGTGAGGTTTTCTATTAGACTCACCAACCTTAAGCATGTCCTGGGATATTTGTCTCCTTTTCTAGAACCTGGTGAAACTGAGTATCATTGTTGAGACTGCCTGGTTTGATGATGCCCCCGGGCACTTACTGTTTAGGTGCTGGTTTTGAGTTTAGCATTCCCTGCTTTATTCTAGTGTGTTGAGACATCAAAGACATTTATATTTTATTCTGTAGCTTTAATTTCAATGTCAGGGCACCTACTCTACCATTTTGTTAGAAATAGAATGTAGCACTTCACATAGGTGATTTTATTTAAATCACAGAAATCCCGGTGAAGTTAGCTGTTATCTTTATAAGTGAGGAAAGTCAGGATGAAACATCTAGAAAGCTGCTTAGTTACACAATGAACAGTGACAGAACTGGATTTAAACCCAGGTGTCAGTTCTCAGGCACGTGTTTCCTACCTCCAACTCTGCCTCCCACTTGACATGAAACCCATTACCTTCCAAGGCAACCTATTTCATCTTAGGATAGTACTATTCTCCCTTATTTTGAGAAGAAAATTCTTTCTCAGGAGTTTTTATACAAAGATCAGTGGTTTTCAACTCTGATTGAATATTAAATTAACCATAGAGTTAAAAATATAACCTGTGCCCAGATCTCACTCCATAGATATATATAACTGATATTGAATGGGGACTCTGTGTCTGTGCTTACAAAATCCATCTGTCCGTCCATCCGTCCGTCCATCCATCCATCCATCCATCCATCCATCCAT
Organism: Glis glis; assembly: GCA_004027185.1. Lineage (NCBI taxonomy): Eukaryota > Metazoa > Chordata > Mammalia > Rodentia > Gliridae > Glis > Glis glis. The sequence goes on along the minus strand of PVJS01006125.1, from coordinate 57,937 downwards.
CCATCCATCCCCAGGTGATTACAATGTATAGTTAGGTCAATAGTCATTGATTTAGGTCCTAGTTCTATCTCATGGGTTCATTCGAAACAAGTCTAATCTGTTTGCATAATTGTTTTAGGATAAATGAAGAACGTTATCATGACCCTTCCTTATTGCTTCTGCAGTTTAAATATTTCCAGTTTTTTCACAAAGGACATGGTTTGAAATCTGTCACCTTGAGTGCTCTCTTAGATGTTCTCTGGGTTTCTTCTCTCTTAATGTGTAGCTTCCAGAAATGATTATAACGCTGCAGGGGTGGTCTTCCTGGAGAAGAGTAAAGCAGGACCAAGTCTCTCATTCCATGTCCTAGTCTTTTAAGCAGCCCAAGATCAAATTCTTGTTGTTGCTATATTGTGCTTTTGGGTCATATTGTACTCATTGTCCCCCAAATCCTTGTTTTCTCTGTATCATTAGGCCACTTTAAAAAACATTATTAGATTTTATTTTTTAGAGCAGTTTTAGGTTTAAGGAAAAACTCAATAGAAAGTACAGGGAATACCTATATCCGCTCCCTTGCCACACTGTTTCCTGTTATTAACATTGTATTAGTGCTGTATCTCATTATTAACGTATTGTATTAGTGCAGTATATTTGTTACAATTGTTACAATTTGTTACAAATATTGTACAATATGTGTACAATAATAATACAATTATTATTAACTGAAGCCCACAGTTTTTATTTGGGTACACTGTGTGTTGGGCATTTATCATTTAAATGTTCTACTGTTCAGCCCCATTGTTGGTAAAGTGTGTAAGAAAAGGCTGAAGGGAGAGCCCTGATGAAATACCCCTAGCAGTCTTCCAGCATCTCACTGTGGACATGGACATTCAATTGGTCACTAACCCACCTAATTGTATTCTAGCATATTTTGTATTTCTTCACCTTGTCCACAGGGATGAAATAACTTGTCAGGGACCTTGCTGAAGACCAGATAAAACTTGTCTGTCAAATTTCCAAATCTATTGAGGTAGTAATTTGTCAAAGAAGGAAATGAAGATCCTAGCAAATCCATGCTAATTGCTAATAGTCACCTATTTCTGGGTGTCTATAAACCATCCTCTTGATCAAGATTGACTGACATTATTTTTTAAACAATCAAATGTTTGCAAATGTGTAACTATAAAGTTTGTCATTCTTTTTAAAAATAAAAGTAGAACTATTTATCATAAAACTAAATAGTGGTGTTTCAGGGACCTCCTTTTTCCTCTGAGTTAACGGTGAATTAATGGCATATGAGGACTTAGTGACTCATTGCCGGGTGTTTTCTCACATCAGCAGGGTGTCCAGCAGTCCAGTTCAATTCTGAGCCCAGCTCCTGGAGTGAGCACAGGCTCCATAGGTTAGGGTTTCAGTCTCACAAGACTGCCCCCTCAGGTACCAGTCAAAAGTTTCAGAAGGGTCAGGTGACCTGTGCTTCTGCCCAACCAGCTATAAATGGAGGGTTCTGCAAGCCCTCCTCAGGCTTGATAATTTGCTAGAATGACTCATACTCTGGGAAACACTTTGCTTGTGTTTACTGGTTTATTATAAAGGGTACAACTCAGGAACACCCAAATAGAAAGATGCGCATGGCAAGAAATGGTGGCAGAGGGGTGGCACGAAGCTTCTGTGCCCTCTCAGCTGTGCCACCCTCACGGCACCTGGGTGTGTTCACTAACCTGGAAGCCCCACCTCTGTTGTGTAGGGCTTTTGTGGAGGTCCCGTTATGTAGGCATGATTGACTAAATCATTGGCCATCAGGGAATGAACTCAATCGGAAGCCCCTCTTGCTTCCCAGAAGTTCGGGGTATGGGGCTAAAAGATCCAACCTTCTAAGCACTTTGCTGGCCTTTCTGGTGACCAGCCCCCATCTTGAAACTATTCAGGAGCCCACAAGAGTCACCTCTATAGCACACACTCAGGTGTAGTTGAAAAGGGCTTCCATGAGTAACAAAAGACACCCACATCACTCAGAAAATCCCAGGGGTTTTAGGAGCTCTGTGCCAGACAGGGACAGAGACCAACTGCATTTTTTATTATATCACAGGTACATTAGCTCATCTGAAATCTAGGCATTTAATATTTGCCTATTAGTATATCTAGTGTACTTTCTTTTTTTTTTTTTTTTTGCGGTACCGGGGATTGAACGCAGGGGCGTTCTACCTCCGCACTACACCCCCGGCCCTATTTTTTATCCTTTATTTTGAAACCGGGTCTCACGAAGTTGCGGAGGCCTCACTAAGTAGAGAGAGAGAGAGACAGGGAGAGGGAGAGAGAGAAAGAGAGAGAGAGCGCTGAGGCTGGCCGCGAACCCGGATCCTCCGGTCTCCGCCTCCCAAAGTACTGGGATTACAAGCGTGCGCCACCACGCCCGGCTTCTAGTGTACTTTCAATCGGAGGAAGTGGTGGTGGTATATCTTTTAAGATGTAGCGTTTGGTTTTAGAGGTGTATATATTGTTGGTGGCTGAGGTGGTTCATTTAAGCCTGTGCATGTGTCTGAGATGAAATGTTCTCAATAAATGGTAAGGTTTAAGTACTCCTTTGTGAATACTCTGAAATATACCTGCATTTCTTTATGCACAGTAGTAGCAAAACAATTGTAACCTTGTATTGTTTAGTACAGAGCCAATTATGAACATTCACCTGTCTGGTTGCTTACATTCTGCTTTATAACGGTAGCATAAGGAAGCTGTTATTACTCCTCAACACACATAATTTCATTGATGAGGAAATTAAGACCCAGAGTGTTTAAGGCCATGCAGCTGAAAAGTAGTAGAGTTGGGCTTTAATCTAGGTCTCTTGGGCTCTGAAGTCTGTGCTTTTCTCATTACATCTGCTACTCCCAATTCACATGAACATTTGACTTCCTGCCTGAAGATGCAGAGCAATGGGTAAATTATATCATGGAATCTGGATTGGAATTGTGTCCTTTGACTAACTAGCTGTATAGTTGAGGCAGATTATTGGGTTTGAATTTTACTTTTGAAATAAGGAGCCAACTAGATAGTTTCTGAACTCCCTTCTTGCTCTAAAAATATATAATTACAAAATAATACGTATTGTCTGTCAGTTACATAAAACTTAAGAGAGTCGGTGTCAAACTTTAAAGAAAATATCCTAAATTTTAAACGTTTGACCTTGTGGCCTTAGGATGATAACGTTACCAAAGGCTTCCTTTGTATTTCAGACAGATTATGAGGGACAAGCCAAGAAACTCCTGGAACTGATGGAAAGCACAGATGTGATCATTGTTGCTGGAGGAGATGGGACTCTTCAGGAGGTATGGCTTTTTCTCTTTGAGGTCATTTGAAGGTGAGAAAAATGGAAATTAGGTTTGAGAATGATGGTGTAAAGTAGTTGTACTTTAAGGAAATTGCTTCTTTGTAATTCATTTTTTTTAAGATTGTTGCTCTCAAGCTAGAAGAACTCTAAATTTTTCTTTTTTTTTTTTTGCGGTATTGGGGATTGAACCCAGGGGCATTCTACCTCCGCGCTACACCCCCAGCCCTATTTTTTTATACCTTATTTTGAAACCGGGTCTCACGAAGTTGCGGAGGGCCTCACTAGGTAGAGAGAGAGAGAGAGAGAGAGAGAGAGAGAGAGAGAGAGAGCGCTGAGGCTGGCCACGAACCCGGATCCTCTGGTCTCTGCCTCCCAAAGTACTGGGATTACAAGTGTGCGCCACCACGCCCGGCTAGCTATAAATTTTTCTAATGCACTTATATTTCATTGTTTTTTGTAAACCCTCTGCCCAACATGTATAAAGGTTTATATATTGTCAAATTTAAGTTTGATAAAAATGAAACAGGAGGCAAAATGGTGGTGAGTAGGATAAGCTTGTTATATTTTGAAGACTCTTATGAAGTACACTGTTTTTAATGGAATCATAGCTTCAGTTAGAAGTATTTCTTATAAAATAAACTTAGATTCCTTTTAATAAAATGGATCTAAAGCTGGGCGTGGTGGCACACGCTTGTAATCCCAGTACTTGGGAGGCGGAGACAGGAGGATCCGAGTTCACGGCCAGCCTCAGCTACTTAGTGAGGCCCTCCGCAACCTCATGAGACCCGGTTTCAAAATAAAAGTATAAAAAATAGGGCCGGGGGTGTAGCTCGGAGGTAGAACACCCCTGGATTCAATCCCTGGTACCGCAAAAAAAAAAAAAAAAAAAAATGGATCTACCCATTCTCACTTCATTTCCTTCATGTATAATGTTATTTCTTAATGCAACATTTATAGGAAGAGGGACTACCTGTTCAGATGTATGTATCTGCCTTTGTTTTTTGTTTGTTGTAGTGCTGGGGATCAAACCCAGGGCCTTGCAGTGCTAGGCACTGCTCTACCACTTAGCTACACCCCCAGCCCTGCCTTTGTTTTACTTTTACATATCTCAGTGAAATACTGCCACACACCTATTAGAATGGTCAAAATCCGGAACACTGACAGTGTCAAATGCTGGTAAGAGTGTGGAACAACGGGAACTCTCATTGCTGGTGAGAATGCAAAATTATTTGGCCATTTTGTACCTATTAGGATGACAAAAATTCAGGATAAGTAAAATGCAAAATAGTACAGCCATTTTGGAGTAGTTGAATGGTTTCTTACAAAATTTGACATACTCTTAACATATACGATCCAGCATTCATGTTCCTCAGTATTTTTGAAAACTGAAAACTGCTGTCCACACAAAAACCTGCACATGGATGTTTATAGCAGCTTTATTCATAATGACCAAAACATGGAGGCAACAAAGACGTCCTTTAGCTGGTGAACAGATAAGAGTAGTACTTTCAGACAATAGACTGTTATTCAGCACTAAGAAACACGAACTATCGAGCCATGAAAAGACACAGCAAACAAGTGCTTATTACTAAGAGAAAGAAGCCAGTATGAGACGGCTGCACACTGTATGATTACAACTGTTTGACATCTAAGAAAGGAAAACTGTGGAGATCAGTGGTTGCCAGAGGCTGGGGAAGAGAGAGGTGAATAAGCAGAGCACAGGATTTTTAGGGCAGGGACACCACTCCCTATGACACTATAGTGGCAGGTGCATGTCTTTATATGTTTGTCAAAACCCATGGAAGGTACAACACAAAGAGTGGATCCTAATGTCAACAGTGGAGTTTGGGTGATACAGATGTGTTGATGTAGGTTCATGAATTGTAATAAAGGCACTGCCCTAGTGGGGGATGTTGATAATGGAAAGGGGTACACAGGTGTGGAGCATGGGGTGTATGAGAAATCAGTGTATCTTCCTCTTAATTTTGCTTTGAACCTAAAACTGCTTTAAAAAATAAAGTTTATTAATTTTCAAAAGTGACAACTCCTTAATGCTTACTTTGGTCCAATGAGGGTGGCAAGTATGCTGTCCTACAAGTGCTCTTCTTTGCACTCAGCAGACCAATGTGTCGTTATGCCCTGGAGACCCTTGAAGAGCTGCAGGGGCTGCTGCCAGTGCTCAAGTGCTCCATCCTGCACACTCCTCTACACCCATGCCTCACTCCTGGCTGCCTTTCATCTCAGTCTGGTGGCTTCATCAGGGTGCAGGGATCAGAAGCTAACAGTAGAGAAAGTTGTCCTATGTTTGACTTGGCACTTATGTAAGCCTTAGTAAGCTTCTTTAATAAAGGCTGTGCTAATGATCTTGTAATTGTTTTTATGGCTTTTTAATGAAGTGTGAAGAATACTGATAGCATGCCTACAAAGAAGGAAGTAGACCACTTGACAGCCCCATTTAATTCTGAAACCCAGGGAGGAGATTTGTGTCAGCCTTTACTTTACAAATGTTTTTAAGGAAAGACAACAAATTGGGTATTTGGTATAATCACAGTCATATTAAAGTAGGCATTGATTACAAAAAGGATTCATGAGATGTATTTCAAAATTTAAACAAGTGATTATTATTGGTTATCAAGCATGTTCAAATTATGAGAAGTTATTTTTTCTTCTGGTATTTTTCATAGTTTTACATAAATACTATCCTCCTTGTCTATATATTCCTCAGTATGAAACATTTTCTGAGTGTAAATTTCTTTGAGGGTAGCAAGGTATTTTTTCCTGTATGTGTACTTTATAGTAGTAAATTAGGCTGTTTTGTATAATTGATGCATATCACACTTATGTAAAATTTAAAACATATAAGCATTAGTAAAGTTATGTTCTATAGAACTTAAACAATTTTACTAATATAATGCAAAATTTTTATAATTATCTTACCTTTGATTTTATTGGTTCTAGGTCAAGAAGAAAATCTAATATATCTCCAATCATATTTTAAAGTATTGTATGTGTTAAGATCCAATACATCATTTAACATAGTTTCTAGGGGAAAAAAACAGGAATAAGTATGTGGTCCATGAAAACTGAATCCAATTCTTTTATGATAAAAGGAATGCATGTTTACGATAGTTTTTATTTTGTTACATTTTTAGGTTGTTACTGGGGTTCTTCGAAGAACAGATGAGGTGAGCTTTTAAGAAAGAGTCATTGATTTCTGCTTTCACTTTACTGTATGTTTTATCATTCTTTTTTCTTTTACTTTTCTCTACATGATATATTTTAAAGCAGGCACAAGTTGTGATTGGGTTTTAGAAAAGACAGCACTGCTGGTTCTATTACAGGACACTCTCATTAATCCACGGTAGACTTTCTGCATTGGTGATCCAGGGTATCCAATGGGTTTTGTCAATAGTTGTTTAAAATATAAAATTTTCCTATGGAATATTTTCTTCAAAGAAGGCTTTCATAAATTATGGTATGTTCATATAGTGGGAGCCAGATAGCGGTTAAATTAATGAACTAGACCTATAGATATCTACACGTTTAAATCTCAAAAATACTGAATAAAAAAGACAGGTTGCCAAAGTATGTTACATATTTCTACAAAGTTTTTAAATTCAGAAAACAATGCTACATATTGCTAATGGATGTCTAAATATGTAGGAAGAGAATAATAACGTGGCTGGAAAGCAATCACACCAACCTCAGAGTAATGGTTTCCTCCAGGAAGAGGGAGACAAGAATAGGATTAGAAGGGACTTCAATTGTATCTCCACCATCTTATTTATCAGCACATCTGAAGCAAAATGGAAAATGTTAGCATTTGTTATATCTGGGTCTTGGGCTTATGGGTATTTCTAATATAAGTGTACTTTTCTATAATAGTTTAAAATATTTCACAACTAAAAACAAAAAAGATCTCTTTCAGTCCCTTTGATAATAGTCGTTGGTGCTCAAAATAGTCTTCAGGAACCTCACAGTGTCTATTGTATTTGTGTGGCATTTAATTAAATCCTGCTATGTTGTTGCCTGCTGCTACTGATACTTGCTTATTCTCTTTGCCTCCTTTGTATTTGAGATAATTTGTAAAGCACTTTCATCTGGTATTGGTCACTGTACAAATGGTAGACATTTTTACTTGAATTTTATCTGCAACTTTATCAAATAGTCTGATAACATAATATAGTCCCTGTCACATTAGGGCATTGATTTAGTATCTGCACAACCCTTATTTTCTTAACCTTATTTCTTTCAAACAGTGGTCGTTATTGAGTACCCAAATATTTCTTCCAAATTCTAAATTGTTCTCTTTTCAATGATTGCTTTGTTTTAGCAACTGCTCACTTAGTAGTATTTCATTACTGGTCCAGGGATGTGGGGATGGTGATGGGGAGGCAGAGAGGGCCAGTTACTTTGTCATAGTGAACAGACATACCTGTGTCTCCTGTTAAGACCGATTTTCTAACCATAACAATAAAACTTTCCTCTTCTCTTTTCCCCCAGGCTACCTTCAGTAAGATTCCCATTGGATTTATCCCACTGGGCCAGACCAGTAGTTTGAGTCATACCCTCTTTGCCGAAAGTGGAAACAAAGTCCAGTAGGTTGTCAATGTGGAATATTAGCAGTTGTGGGTGAGCGAGCCTGGGAATGAAAAAAATCACATGTATGATATAACTTTTTTTTTGAGTTTTGATAGCCTGAAACTTCAGATAATTGAGAGGAAACCTACATCAAGGTTCAACCTTTCAGTTCATTGGGAAATTTCCCAGTGGGGCTGTGGGACTCTGCAAGGTCGGGTATGGAGAGGAGTATTTTATGCCCTTCCGTCGGTTATGAGGATGGTATCTCTGATCCAAACTGTTTTTGTGCTTTTATACTGTCAGACTCTTCCAGGAAGGCAGAGTGCACTGATCATTTATTTGCTTGAAGTATACAGTATGACAAACAAGTCCCATGTGAAGCCTCAACTGGGAGCCGTGGCTCCATTATCTTGTTGATATAAATAGCTAAAACAACTACATACAGCCACATCCTTTTGGAACTGCCTACAGTGGGAGGCAGTATGGATAAGGTAGAAGGGGAAAGCAGGGCCGCCCTGACATCTAAATTAAATCGTTGTGAGTCATTGTCTTGTGGAGTCAAATTACTGTTGTCCTTTTTTCATGAAAGCATTAGGTGAACAAATCCCTAGTCTTTCAAGAAGATAGGGGTCTTGAATTTGAGGCCTGGCTTTCACTGTGATTAATAGAATAATCTTCAGCAAATGGTTGTCAAGATCTAAGTAGGTGGAGAAGTAATTACTAATCTTTAATGTAAGCTTTGTGACATATTGAAAGAAATCAGTAAGTATTTGATGAATGAGGTAAAATTTTCTTATGACTTTTCTAGTTATTATTGATTTCTAGAATCAATAATAATGATAATACTCAGGCGATTTTCAGTTTCGGCTAAGGATTTTTTTTCTGGTTTGGGATTCTTTGATGAGGCTAGTTTTGTAGATTTTTTTCTGTTGTAATTTTAGGAGTCAACTGTTATAAATTTTAATGATTCTGTATTTTTGTAAAAGCCTTGGTCCTGTATCAAACAGTAGGCATGCACATAGACATATACCAGAGACTCATTCAAACTTCTCACATGCTTCAAACTTGAATATCGGGATCATTCAGCTATTCACCAGCCATCCTGAGGCCTAGCAAAAAGGAGAGGCCTTTTTTTTTTTTTTTTTTTTTTGCAGTACTGGGGATTGAACCCAGGGGCATTCTACCTCCGAGCTACACCCCCAGCCCTACTTTTTATTCTTTATTTTGAAACAGGGTCTCACTAAGTTGCAAAGGGCTGAGGCTGGCTGTGAACCTGCGATCCTCCTGTCTCGGTCTCCCAAGTACTAGGATTACTAGCATGTGCCACCATGCCTGGCTCAGGAGAGGCCTTTTCAATTGGCCATATTTTTTGTTCCCAGTTTAGAACTTTTGAGGGGCAATAGATAAGGACAAATGATTTACTCAAGCATTGCCGTCTGAGATAAATCCGATCTGGTTCAGGTCTTGGTTACGTTAGAGAGCTTGTCCTCCCCTCTTGCCAGTTGAGATTATGTGGATGCTTTAGCCACCATCTGCGAAAGGCATGTGTGAGTGACCAGAGGCACATCACTTTCTGGGGAGACCCCCTTGCCTGTCCCAAAACCAATTTCCTGGAGTATGGCAACTATTAGGACCTGAGATAGCATTCCATTTGGGGGGAACTGATTTCCCCGATTGTTAAACTACTGCTATTGCTGCTTCTACTTATAATTTAAAGATTTAGAAAACTTAATTTATAAGCATGCCCCAGGGCTCTTAGGTAATCAAATAACTCTGCCCTGGGTTTAGAATTTTGTAGACCTCTTAACCTGGCAGTTGCCTGAGGCTATTGAAAAAGAACACAGCTTTGCTTTTTGCCCTGCTGTCAAGATTTTTTTGTACCATAATTACTAGAAGGAAAAAAGAAACTTTTTCTTGGAATTTGGAATGTTGCAGGTAAATAGTCCTAAAAGTGCTGTTCCATGCTACAGTGCTGCTTTAAATTAGAACTTTTAGTTGTTGCTGGAGATGATACACACACACACACACACACACACACACACACACACAGTACTGGGGCTTGAACCCAGGGGCATTCTACCTCCAAGCTACACCCCCAGCTCTTTTTATTTTTTTGTTTGGAAGCAAGGTCTCACTAAATTGCTGAGAGTCTCACTAAATTGCTGATGTTGGCCTCAAACCTACAATCCTCTCGTCTCAGATTCCCAAATACTGGGATTACAGGCGTGCACCACCACACGTGGAGAGAATGATAATTTTTTTTTTTTTATCATAGATCCAGGATTTTTGAACCATGGGGTGATTTTTTTTCATGTTTTTATTGGTGCATTGTAGTCTCACATCACAATGAGTATCAGTTTGGTGTTAACATACATGCATACAGCTCTTGGTGTCCCTCCAGAGAATGATAAATTTAAGGTTGCATCTTAGTTGTCTTTTGCCAAACAATTTAGAAAAAAATTATACAAAAGGGTATTTTGAGTTGCAATAGTTTTTTTCTTAATTTTTAAAATATTAATCTCTCATACCACCACCACAAAAAGAGAGACAACCAGATATTATGTTCCTCCTGGTGGAAGTGCCTACCACAACATGGGGAACATTTTTGCCTAACACTCAACTACTGAATCTGATACATATTTTTGATTTAAGATACAGATTTTCAGAAAGTACGAGCAGTAGAGATGTATGTTAATACCATGGGGATGCAATCAGTAAAATCCAATTCCACAGAAAGTAAGACAAACAGCCCATATCTTTAACAAGTAGAAAAAATGAAAAGAAGCCGGGCATGGTGGCGCACGCTTGTAATCCCAGTATTTTGGGAGGCTGAGACCAAAGGATCCGAGTTCGTGGCCAGCCTCTGCTCGCTCTCTCTCTCTCTTTCTCTCTATTAGTGAGGCCCTCCGCAACTTCGTGAGACCTGGTTTCAAAATAAAGTATAAAAAATAGGGCTGGAGGTGTAGCACAGAGGTAGAACGCCCCTGGGTTCAATCCCCGGTGCCGCAAAAAAAAAAAAATGAAAAGAAAGAGACTTGAAACATACAAGACAATTGCAATTTATGCATCTTATTTGGATTCATGATTTGAACAAAGAAACGTGGATATATTATGTTAATTGAGGAAATTTCAACATTGGCTAAATATAAGTTGATAAGGGAATTTTAAAATATTTTAGGTATAATATTTTTATATTTTAAAAAATATCTTTGTCTTTCGGAGATTCATAATGAACTGTTTATGGATGAAGTATTAAGATATCTAAGATTTGCTTTAATTGATAGGGGATAGGGGTTGGGTAGGGGACAGTAAAGAAATAAGATTGGTCATGACTTGATAATTATCTTGGCTGGATGAGGAATATACAAGAGTTCATGATACTATTCTCTGTACTTTTTTATATGCTTAAAGTTGTAAAATAATTCATTCAGAGAATATGGAGAGCCTATTACGTGTCATCCGCTATGCTAGGTGTAGGTTTTACACTGGTAAATAAATGGATGTAAATTATTACTTAACCCTGTGGAACTTTCATTCTCCAGGTGGAGGCAGATGGTAAAGAAATACACAGTATTTTATAAATTGTCATCTATGAAAGGACATCAACAGTTAGTGATAGAATTATAAGGAAGGACCTACCTCCAGGCTTGATGAGGTGGATCTCTCTAAGACAGTGGTATTTCAGCTAAGCTCTGAAGGATGAGAATACTAGCTGTGCAGAGAAACTGCAGATAGATTATAGGAGGGCCCGACTGGCAGAGTGAGGAAGAACTTGGTGTGGGTCTACTTGTTCTCTCCACTTGGAGAGCAAATAACTTATTGTTTAGACACTTAATGTAATATTTCTTTTGTTGACTATCTGTTGTTTGTTTATGTGTATCTGACTTTGGATCTAATTAAAGTACAAACTCTAGAAATGCTTCTAAGCCTGGCATAGTTTCACACGCCCTGAATGGATGCCAATAGTACATACCTTCTGATGAGTACTTTTTTACTTACAGATTTTTCAAAAGACTGTCAGAATATAGATAAGAACAGTCATGTGTCTTTGAACAAAAGAATCAGCAATTAAAATGAAGCATATCCTAGAAAATAGGAAAAATATGTCTTGGGTCCAGGATTATATTTTGCTGAGAGAACTATAGCAAATCTTGTCCTTTAGTTACCCTTCTGGCTGTTAGAGGAAGAGAAATAGTGTTTTTTGAAGTGCCTGAATTTCTTTTTTTTTTTTTTTTTTTTGCGGTACCGGGGATTGAACGCAGGGGCGTTCTACCTCCGCGCCACGCCCCCGGCCCTATTTTTTCTATGCTTTATTTTTGAAACCGGGTCTCACGAAGTTGCGGAGGGCCTCGCCAGGTAGAGAGAGAGAGAGAGAGAGAGAGAGAGAGAGGAGAGAGGAGAGAGAGAGAGAGATATTGATCGCACGCGCATGCGCGCTGAGGCTGGCCGCGAACCCGGATCCTCCGGTCTCCACCTCCCAAAGTACTGGGATTACAAGCGTGCGCCACCACGCCCGGCTTGAATTTCTTGTAATGAATAAAAGATGTTATGTTATTATTATTTATTTAGGTACCATATTTTCCTATAATAAAAGGCAAAATGAAGAGACTCAATAAATGTTAAATAAGTGATTAATGCCTTGTAGAAACTTCTTGCCAAAGCCTTCCTTTGATTCTGTATTACAGCCTTTCACTATATTTAAATCAGTTACAATATAGATATATAAGTATATAAATAACTGTTATTCTTGTATGCTTTTTCTTTGCTTTCTTGGACTGTTTTGAAAGACTGTCTTTTCTCTGACCCACCTACTAGTGTTCTGGGCAGGAGTATGTCTGTGTTGGGGGGTGTTGCTTGTTTTTCACAGCATGATTTCCTTTTTGTTCCCCTTTAGACATATTACAGATGCCACCCTGGCCATTGTAAAAGGAGAGACAGTTCCACTTGATGTCTTGCAGATCAAGGTAAAGTCTTTCCTGTAGATTTTGAAAAAATTATCAAAGCACTAGACATATACATGTTAAAGAAAATAAAATGTAGTGGTTCAATTGAGATTATAATGCAAACAATTGTCCCTCTTTCCTATCCCAAGTATTAATCTCCAGAGAATACTTTTACATGTTAATTCTATTTATTGTCACTAATTAATAGGTTTAGGGTCCTACTTTTTAAAGAAATTGGTGGTAGAGTGTGTGCGTAACATGCACGAGCCTCTGGGTTTGATTCCCAGCACTGCACATGAAAAAAAAAGTAATAAAATTTTGTAAACATCAAATAAAAAAATTTGCCATCTTATCCATTTTTAAATGTATAGCTTGGTAATAAGTATAGGATGCTGCTTTTTGATATATCAGTTTTAGACCTTATCTCTTGACCTCTGTTATATATGAATTCCTTTATCTCGCTTCCTAATATATTTATATCTCTATTTTTAGTTCTGTTACTATTTACCTTTGGGCCACAAGTAACTCATCTGTATCATATGGTTGTTTTGAGTATTAAAAGAGCTCATAAGTATAAAAAAGAGCTCATAAATACTTGGGCCAGTGACTGATTTCATCTTCCTTTGCACGGTGGCTACCTTTTTCTTCCCTGCTTTGCCAAAGGTGAAACTTTTCTCATGTCTGTCTCTCCCTTGGAGCAGCTTCTCTTTCTTTGGAATTCAGATTACGTAGTTGTCTTGCAATCTCAGCCCTCAGATGGGCTTAAGAAAAGTTGAAATTTTGTAGATGATCTCTTTTTCTCATTTTCAGGATGTGAATAATTGTTTTTGTAGCTTCCTACACTTAAGGTGGGAACAAAACTTCCCATTTTTTATTGGGTTGTCTAATATTTTCCTATTGATTTGTAGAGGAAGTCATGAGTTGTTTTAGAAATATGTTTGTTGGCTATGCCCACTGTAAGGGCTTAGTAGCAATGATACCCCACAGCCATGAGCATACCTGGCATCCAGATTCGGGTTTCCAAATGTGGTTCCCTAATAAAAAGAACCAGGACTCTGTGATGGGATGGTTTTTAGAGGCGGGGCAAGAACAAGGCAAGAAAATACTAAAAAAACAAAAACTGGTGGAGACATCACAGAAAGACATAAGAACCAACCTGATGGTGATGTGGGGACAGTTTGATTATCAAAAAATAATAATGCTGACGGGTTATAATGCCTTAAATAAAAATGGATCCTGAGTCCCCAGTGATATTACAGAAGAATCGCCACCTTATAGGTATAGAAGGAATGATAGAATAAGAACGTTACTATTTCTCAATCACTATTTGGATAATTGATTTCAGGTTGAGATCATCAATCGATACTAAAACTATTAGATAAATTTTGTTGGGAACCAAATATCCAAACTTATTTACTTAATAATTAAAAAGAAAAATATATACTTTTAGAATGGGGAAATCTAGGCTACTTTATCCAAGTAATCAAACTTAGTATCACCAATAATGGAGCAAACTGACGTATCTGCCTCATGCTGTGATATATTGAGAAGAATACAACATCACCTGTGTAGTTTCCTGCCCCAAATGCTAACTAATCTCAATCTAGCTGAATCTAGTCTGAGAATCAGACAAATCCAAATTGTGGGATATTCTAAGCAATATTTGGACTGGCCTTTTAAAAAAAATGACAATGTTATTAAATCCATTCAAGATTAAGGGAAACTAAAGAAATATAACTAAATCCTGCACAAGATCTTGGATCAGGAAAATGAAAATCAATGGCAATCATGAAGGACATTATTGGAACAATTAGAGATATTTTAACATGAACTATATTCTCAATACTATATATCAATGTAGATTTCGTGAGTCCATTAGTGTTATGCCTGTGCATATTCTTGCTCTTAGGAAATGCATGCTGAAATATTTGGTGAAGTCTGCAATGTACTTACAAATTTAACTATAGTACAGAACATATGTAAACACACAGATAAGGCTAGGGGAGATGTTGGCAGTGGTGGATTTAGGTGAGAGATATTAATGGTGTTCATTGTACTATTTAAGTTTTTGGTTGACATTTTTCCAAAATAAAAATTGGGAGGATAGGGTTCAGTAGCCATTACTAAGAGGGATCAGGATCCCCTCTTTAAAAAGAATTTAATTCCTAGGAAACATATTCTCACTTGGATAGTAGTTCAGTTAACTATTAGTTCTTCATCTCAACCTTTTTTTTCTTTTCTTGGCAAATAAAGGCAAATTCCCAAGAAGACAGAACTGTAAAGATAAAGTATCCTATAAATAGTGAGCTTGTGTACTCTTTACACAGATTTGGCCTTAATATGCACCAGCTACATTCAGGGTGGATATTTTATATTTATTTATTTGTTTCTTCATATTTGCAAAAGAAGAGTCCACACTGTGTCATGATTCCAAACGTCAAACCCCAAGTCACTATTAGTTACAAAACTTTGGGGCATTTCAGATTTCGGATTCTTGGATTAGTGATGCTCTTAGATATTCCAAAATTCTAAAAACTCCAAAATCTGAAACACATCTGGTTGCAAGCATTTCATCCAAGGGCACTCACCCTGTATAGAGCGCCATGTGTGTTTTTATAACTGGTGAGCCTGTGGGCTTAAAGTCTGTTTGCCTCATATTTTCCTTTCTTCGTGTAGTGGTGTTCAGCCTCCCTGCCATGATCTCATTGGTCATGATAAATGTGGTTTAAATTGCAGTCGACCTTTTGGCATATCATAAAGTCAAATCGTTTTCACAAAATGGAAAGGTTGTGCTGAAAGAAATTCTAGCGTAGGAAAAGTACTACAAATTGTTATCTATGAAGATATTATTATTATTATTTTTTTTTTTGCGGTACCAGGGATTGAACGCAGGGACGTTCTACCTCCGCACTACACCCCCGGCCCTATTTTTTTATACTTTATTTTGAAACCGGGTCTCACGAAGTTGCGGAGGGCCTCACTAAGTAGAGAGAGAGAGAGAGAGAGACAGGGAGAGAGAGAGAGAGAGAGAGAGAGCGAGAGCTGAGGCTGGCCGTGAACCCGGATCCTCTGGTCTCTGCCTCCCAAAGTACTGGGATTACAAGCGTGAGCCACCATGCCTGGCTATGAAGATATTATTTAAGAGTACCATTATTAGGTATGAGTCAGGATATGTCTTTTAATAACTGAATGACTTACTGTTTGTTATATGTGTGTTAGAAGTAATACTTTCCATAGTAGTTAGAATTTAACTGGAAATTCTTGCTGTGCTTATATTTAAATGTGTCTTGTCTCCTTTATCTTTTTTTCTTCAAATATGCTGATTTTGGAAATTGATGAAATGTGTCAAATTTACCACAGGCTCTGTATATTGACCACATAGACCAGAAAGTAGAAAACTTTAAAATCAATTCCTAGAAACTATGGTGCAACAGTTTCTACTGGTTTCTTTCTTTTTTTTTTTTCCGGTATTGGGGATTGAGCCCAGGGGCATTCTACCTCCGAGCTCCACCCCCAGCCTCATTTTTTAGTCTTTATTTTGAAACAGGGTCTCACTAAGTTGCGGAGGGCCTCACTAAGTAGCTGAGGCTGGCCAGGAACCTGGATCCTCCGATCTCAGCCTCCCAAGTACTGGGATTACAAGCGTGTGCCACCATGCCCGGCTTTCTACTCTGGTTTCTGAGGCACCTAACTAAGTTTAATTCATTTCCCCTTTTTTCCTTATTTCTGGAAATTGCTTTCAGAATTTATAGAAAAGCCTGATGCCATAAGCATATAGACAAAGCCTGATACCAGATTCTTCTTTTAGAGAGCAACTCAACCCTGATAAACATGTAACTGAAGATTATCCAAAGATAAAAGAAACGAGTCATTGGAAGCTGTGCCTTACATTTAGCTTTTTCATTGTTCAGTGTGGGTTCACAGTTCATTTGAACTTCTGATTTGGTAAGAAAGTCAAGGTGTGTATTGGCATACTCATTTGACAGATAATAAAGAAAAAGAAGCGCCACTGGTCGTGTGTTGGAGACAGACTAGAATCTACACTTTGTGTCTCACAGTGTGTTGCTTGTCCACTTCACTGCTTTGTCCAGGTGGTATCACACCTGGCACTATCCCATGTCTTTTAAGGAACAATTTTTCCCATATAGAATTTGTAAAGTACTTGACTTTAAAGAAACTACTGGAACGATTTGTGGATTTCTTTCTATCCTTTTGCTTTTGCAATCAGACTTTTTAGATCATGTTGACCCAGAACCAAATAGGGAGATGGTGGGGAGCTAGAGTAGCTCCCTTGTCCTCCCCATCCTTCCTGGTTAGCTACTCGGATTCCTTCTTTTTAGACCTAGGCTCTGCCCATTCTCTTAAGATGACACTTGGAGCTGCTTCAGAGCTCCTTCCATCTGTTTCTTTCTCTTAATCTAGGATCCCTAAAATTCCTAGATTAGTCATGTAACTAATTGACGGGAATTGTTCTTTTCACTGTTCTTTAAATCTTTTTTTTTTTTTTTTTGGCGGTACCGGGGATTGAACGCAGGGGCGTTCTACCTCCGCGCTCCACCCCCGGCCCTATTTTTTATACTTTATTTTGAAACCGGGTCTCACGAAGTTGCGGAGGGCCTCACTAAGTAGAGAGAGAGAGAGAGAGAGAGACAGGGAGAGAGAGAGAGAGAGAGAGAGAGGGAGAGAGAGGGAGAGAGAGAGAGAGGGGGAGAGAGCGAGAGAGCTGAGGCTGGCTGCAAACCTGGATCCTCCGGTCTCCGCCTCCCAAAGTACTGGGATTACAAGCGTGCACCACCACACCCGGCTTTTTAAATCTTTATTCCAATAAACTCTCCCAGTTATTTTCTTCCTCAAACCAGTAGGTCACTTTCTTAGGAATTTTGCTCTTTCCGGGTATCTGTGAATTGGCAGCACATCTCCTTTGCTGTGACGGTCTGGGTGTGTGCCTGTCTGTCTGTTTTTCCTTTTTTTACTGACCTGTCCGTCTCAGGGTCCAGCTTCTTGCCCCGACCTTCAGTGGGCTGTGATTTGGTGATACCTTGTCTATCGGGCTCTTCTCTGTCCATATGACAGTGCTTACTTTGATGGTGCTTGTGTCAAGCACAAGCTGCACAGGGACTTGTGTCTGTTATTGACCCTCAGGTACTTTTGAATCCTGACAGCTCTGTACCCCTCTGGTTGTTGATTGGGCTCTTGTACATCTGTTCACACAAGCCTGGTTGCCCATATCCTGTTGTCCGGAGCCATTTGCTAGTATGTAGCAGCCCACATTGGTGCATTCTCGAGATTAGAAGGCTTTTGTGTTGATCCTAACGGAATGTTCCTAAGCCTCTTGCCCCCACCCCCCATAAAGAAAGAAGTAAGGTGTTATGTTAGGGCAGCAGTTGGCACATCTCAATGCTCCCCTCACCACTTCTTGCCTATACCACATGCCTTAGCACAGCAGTTCCCAAGGTATGTTAGTTACTTAACACATAGGAAAGCCCCGTATTATATTTATCCTTTTGGAAATTTTTAGTGAACATTAACATGCTGAAGACTCTAAAAAGAATGAACAGCAATAAACATAACTTGTTTCAAGCCAGGAAAGTTTGGTATTTCCCACCCTATCTCACCATGGACTCTTCTGTCATATTCGTCCTCATTGTTGTCGTCGTCATCATCATCATCATCATCATCATCAGTGACACCTGTTAGCATCTTAGGAAACCTGTGGGGAAATGCTGCTGAGGACACAGCAAACACACAGTGTTGTTCCCCTCCTCCCCTGGGCTAGGACGCTTGCTCTTCTCTCCTTTTTCTCCTTCTCTAGTCCTCTGCCAACCTTGTCCAATCTACTTCCCTTATTTTTAAAATATTGGTCAAAACATACAAAGCTTCAGTTAGGCAGAATAGTTTTGAAAGCTAAAAGAACAGCAGGGTGACTATAATCAATAATAATGTATATTTCAAACTAGGAGAGTAAACTTTTCAAATGTCTCTCCACAAAAAAGGATAAGCGAAGTGATAGGTATGTTAATTAGTTTAAATTTATCATCCAGCCAGGTGTGGTGGCGCACTCTTGTAATCCCAGTACTTTGGGAGGCAGAGACTGGAGGATCTGGGTTCGCGGCCAGCCTCAGCTCTCTCTCTCTCTCTCTCCCTGTCTCTCTCTCTTTCTCTACTTAGTGAGGCCCTCCGCAACTTCGTGAGACCCGGTTTCAAAATAAAGTATAAAAAAATAGGGCCAGGGGTGTAGCACGGAGGTAGAACGCCCCTGGGTTCAATCCCCGGTACCGCAAAAAAAAAAAATTATCATCCATATTGTATACATATATCAAATCATTATATTGTACTCGGTAAATGTATTTAATTAAGATTTGTTAATTAAAAATAACATTAATAAGCTGGGCACCATGGCACACACCTGTAATCCCAGTACTTGGGAGGCTGAGACAGGAAGTTTGCAGGTTCAAGACTAGTGTGCAGTAACTTTGCAAGACCCTGTTTTAAAATAAAAAGGGTTGGGGGTGTAGCTCAATAGTAGAACGCCTCTGCGTTCAATCCCCAGTACCATAATAAATAAATAAATAACATTAATAAAAATAGATAAATTTATGTTTTGTTTTAAAATTTATGTTTTCTTTGACTACCAATCTCTTTTTCTCCCCCACCCATTTTACAGTTGCACCTGCTTTGTATTTTCTTAGTACTCTGTGCATATCTCTTATTGAACTGCCTATTGTATATTGTTACTGATTGTATCTGTGTCTATACCCCCTGCTATTCTTTGAGAAGGTTTGGCTCAGAGTGGGGGGTTAAATAAATATTTATGAGGTGAATGAATGAAAGCATACCTATTTTCACATACTTGAGAGGTGACTGTTATAGTGAGAGCCAGGCGTGGTGGTGCACACTTGTAATCCCAGTACTTGGGAGGCTGAGACAGGAGGATCGCAGGTTCACGGCCAGCCTCAACTACTTAGTGAGGCCCTCCGCAATTTAGTGAGACCCTGTTTCAAGATAAAGAATAAAAAATAGGCCTGGGGGTGTAGCTCGGAGGTAGAATGCCCCTGGGTTCAATCCCGGGTACCGCCAAAAAAAAAAAAAGAATTATAGTGAGAGATGTTTTGATTCATGTAAATGCTTTACAGGTTATTCTGTCACTTGATTTTATGATTAACAGTAATTTTTACTTATTTTATTATCTAAATTTTATTTAGAAATTTATTTTACTTATTGGCTGCTGCCACTCAGTGTGCTAGGAGGTGAGGAGACAGTGGTGATAAACCTTTCCCACTCATAGGAGATCATGTGGAGAAGTTTGAATATAAAGCAAAAGACAACCCTATTTTCATGGGTAAAAGCCAGTGTTCAGGAGTTAAGTGGCTCGCCTCATATCATTGGGTAATGTGAGGATTCTCACTTCAAAACAATTCTTCTAAGTTACTTTTATTTGATAAATCTTTTTTTTTTTTGGCACTGGGTATTGAACACAAGGACATTCTATCTCCAGGCTACACCTCCAGCCCTATTTTTTATTCTTTATTTTGAGACAGGGTCTCGCTAAGTTGCGGAGGCCTCACTAAGTAGCTGAGGCTGGCCGCAAACCCAGATCCTCCAGTCTCAGCCTCCCAAGTACTGGGATTACAAGCGTGCGCCACCACACCCAGCTTGATGAATCTTTAGTGATCAGCATGTAACATTCTTAAGAAATAATGCGGAATTCAGGCCGGGCGTGGTGGCGCACGCTTGTAATCCCAGTACGTGGGAGGCGGAGACCGGAGGATCCGGGTTCGCGGCCAGCCTCAGCTACTTAGTGAGGCCCTCCGCAACTTCTTGAGACCCGGTTTCAAAATAAAGTATAAAAAATAGGTCCGGGGATGTAGCTCGAAGGAAGAACACCCCTGGGTTCAATCCCTGGTACTGCAAAAAAAAAAAAAAAAAGAAAAAGAAAAAGAAA
>PVJS01006125.1:0-37067 GCA_004027185.1 Glis glis | reverse complement strand
CCGCCTCCCAAAGTACTGGGAGTACAAGCGTGCGCCACCACGCCCAGCTCAAAACCATCACTTATTACATCCAAAAATGATGTCCTCTTGACTTTCCACAGGCAAGTAGGCAGGCCAGAAATCATGTTGGCTCTATCTCTAAAATATATCCAGAAAACAGCATTTCTTCCTGCTGCTCTTGTTGCCACCCTGGTCCTGGGCACCTTCATCTGTTGTCTGAATTATTGCAGACACCTCTGACCGCTGTCTTTCCTTCTGTCCTTGCCTTCCTGTGCTCTTCCAGAACGCAATCACAAGTTAGGGCCCATTACTTCTCTGCTTAAAGACCCTCAGTAACTTCTCATCTGTGAATGAAAGCTAAAGGCCTTCAAGGCCAAACACTGTCTGGTCCCTGTCATCTCTCTGGCCTTGTCTGGACTGCTCCTGTACTTCAGGTCTCTGTTCAGATGTCATGTATTGATGGTATCTTCACCCCTCCCCACAATGTCTTTCTATATTTTCATACTATTCTCCTCCCTTTCTAATGTTTCTAGTTCCTCTACTATTGATATATAGAAGAAGGATTAGAGAAGAATCTTTTTACTTAACAGGTAGGATTATAGGTCTTCTTGGTTGTGGATAACCCAATCCTAGCTCTCTGAAGGGTTCACATGTAAATTTTGGGGAATGCCTCCTATGACATAGTTTTCTGATGTTGGAGATCTATTCTCGTTCCACCTCTTTCAACTTCCTCAGTTCCCAGGCTTGGTATCTCCAAAGCCTCTCACTACTGGGGTGCTGCGGCCCTTGGGCCAGACTCTTAGATGAGATACTGTCAAGGTGACTCCAAGCCCTGCTGTCTTCCACAATATCCACTTAGCACCTTGGAGACTAAGGTGTCCTTCCTGTGCTGGCCAGCGAGTAGCCTCACTGTCACTACTTTGCTGTGCAACCTTTCCCTCTGCGTCCCTTTTCCCTTGGGTAAGCAGGTACAGAGAGCAGAAAAGCCAGTCTACCTACCACCTGAGCAGACACACCGCAAAGGGTGAAGACGCCGTCTCTTTCTTGTAGGCCTTTCCTACATGTGTGATTCTCCTAGAAATCCCTTGCTAGGTTTTGGCGGGGTGGGGGTGGGAGTGACAGCGGGGCTGGGGGAGCCCTCTCCTGAGGAGAAGGTGTAGCGTGCTTTCTCCAGGCCAGACTTCAGCTGCCAAAGGTTCTTCCCCCAGGTCACAATTTTTGTTTATGCTGGTCATGGTGGAGTGATGGCATGGGGGAAACTGAGCTAGTTCTGCTGCCTTGTAGCAACTCTGGAGTTGTGTCCATCACTTGATGGCTTCCATTAGAATGTCTAAATGTGGGGTGTCTGTTAGTTTTCAGCTCTTGGGATTTAGCTGCAATTCTGAGCTACAGAAAAAAAAAAATCCCATTCAGAATCTTGATATATGTATGTATATTTAAATTAAATACTTTAAGGGAGGTTCATTGTGGATTATTAAGCTCTTAGAGACATTGACTCTACTGTGTAATCTTTTCTATGTATTGCTTAACACACTGACTTATTAAAAACTTGCTAATTTTAATATGCAGTATTTGGCCATAAAACATTGGGCTAAATCTGAATCACTTTTTACCTTGACTTGTGACAGATATTTGATTGTGTTTTCAGATGTCCAGGTGATACATTCTAGGGTACCAGGATTCTGATCTTAAGAGCTCTCGGCCCTCTAAAGGGAAGGCAGGCTTAAATTGTCTTTGCCTTAGACAAGTATATGAGGAGAAGAAATTCTCGCTGACTTGACTAGTGATCAGTCCAAGAACCAGTGTAGTTCTTTAATTTTCAGTCTGAAGTATGATAATATGTTTCCTTGGCAGCAGTCATGAGACCTAATATATAAAAATTATTTCCAGTTTACAGTATGGATTGTTCAAGTACTCTTACCCTATGCTCATAGGGTTAATTTCTTTAATGTTTGAAAATAGTTTTTAGAATTTTGGTTTGATCAGAGTAGGCCATGAACGTTTGATGGGTACTTATATGTAGAGAGGTCTGATTTATTATATTCACGAATCTAAACCAAATGTATTTAACTTCCAGGGTGAAAAGGAACAACCCGTGTTTGCAATGACTGGCCTTCGATGGGGATCCTTCAGAGATGCTGGCGTCAAAGTTAGCAAGTAAAGGATTGTTATATGGATGTGTGCTGATTTTTTAAAAATCTTACTCTGTCCCTGCCTTTGAGGTTTAAATATACTATGACCTGGGAATAAATCTGGTGGGTTTGGAGGTTGAATTGGGTATGAATAATGAGGAGTAACAAAGAGGCAAAGGTTTGCCTCCTGTTTGCAGAAAGGTCGGGGAACATCCCAGTTTCTTCCACGCTAACTTGTTGGCAGCTAAAGAGGAGAAGGGTACATCTCCAATTTTAGATATAGTAATTGTGTGTAGTGTAGGCCCAAGCTAGACTGAAAGGAAAATTGGATTGCCTGTCGTCCAGCAGCATGTTCAGCTGGGTACCAAGCAGAAGGCACCGGAGCTTTATGGAGCTCTTACAGTCCTGGTCAAAGACTTTCCTGAGAAGTGTTTTTGTGAGGTCCTTGCAGATTGAGAGGCCACAGACTGCCTCTCTTAGAGAAGGAAGAAAGGGGGATCCTGGCTATGTTGTGAGATGGAAGAACAGGCCTGTAGACGAGCTGATTAGAGGGCCTTTGGTGGCTTTCATTGGTGGAATAGACTTATTTTTGGAGAATCCATTGTATGAAATGAAACTCTTGGCTTGGAAAGAGGGTGTGTCATGGTCCATTTGATGTGGAGGGGTATGGTGGCAAGGGCTTC
The DNA here is from genome assembly GCA_004027185.1 of Glis glis. NCBI lineage: Eukaryota > Metazoa > Chordata > Mammalia > Rodentia > Gliridae > Glis > Glis glis. The sequence goes on along the minus strand of PVJS01006125.1, from coordinate 34,252 downwards.
CTGAGGTAGGGCTGAAGGAGACTCTGTGAGATTCCTTCCTTCCGGTGGGTGGTGATTTTTTTCTTTCCTTTTCCTAGAGCCCAGCACTTACAGTTTTAGTGTAGTTTAACTGAATTGTGATTGATCTCACATAGGTCTCACATCAAGAAACCCCTCTTGCACTTTGTAGGCCAGCCTGCCACACTTTCTTTACAGAAATTTCTCTCACTCATTTCACTTTATTATTCCTGCTAATGAAATTCCCGACAGTGGGATGTCAAAAGAGAGATATTACTGCATTATATTACACACTGTAGTCTTAAATCTTTCACATCTTTTTCTTTGCAAGTATGCCATGATTATGTTGATTTCACAAATCACCTTGTGTTTGATCTGTAATCTCATATTCCCACAGCTCACAAGAGGAATTGCTTAGCTTTCCCTCAAACAGTCTGGTGAGAACAAATTGCTTTCTAAAATGTGCTGGTCAACAATTAGGCACAAGCACAAGTCAGCCCTCTTAGGAATATCTCACATACTTGTACCATATTTCAATTTGTTTCCAAACAGTGAGTTTTGAAATTTAGTTGTTATATAATACCCTGGCTAGGACTGGCCACCGAATTGCTTTCTGTGTGAAAGAAGAAACAAGGGATGTAAGAAATCATTCCCTAGCTGGCCATAGGAAGACTACAAGCATAGTATTAAACTTTGCTATTGGTAGAGGTAGAGGGAACTGCTGACAATTTAGAAATAAACCACCTGACTCAGGATGTTTTTCTACTTGGCTAACTAGGGAAAGAAGCAACCTACACAGCAAGCTGGGGGGAAAAGCACATATAAAAAATCAGATGACCAAGGCCCTCATTAGTGGCATCACAATATTAACTTGGATAATTACTTAGAATGGTTCCACATTGCTCATTGGATTATATCTATACTCCTTATTCTGGTATTCCAGGGCAACTTACTGTGTCATCACCCATAATTATGTAATTATACATCTTTATTTTTAAGCTTTTCCCCTCTTTCTCTGGCTGTTATTCTGTTTTCTATGCCTTTGTTCCTTTTCTTTTCTAGAATGATGTCCTTTCCTCTTTCATGTATCTAAATCTGAACCATGCATGGCTACTTTCTACTCTCCATACACTTATTTGTACCATTCATTTTACAAATATGGCTGCTCCAGTGACTTTAGGCCCTTAGTGATGTTTTGTCCCTTAATTCCTCATGGATTATTCCATGATATCTATACTTATTTATTATTATTTTCTATTATTTTGGGGGGCTTTATTTTCTCTGATCATAAGCTCCCCAAAGTAGGAATTTTGTACTGTAAATTTCTTCTGTACATTTTATATTCTATATTTCTTCTTCTAAATATGGAGTAGGAGCTATAAGTGAATGCATATTGATCAGAATCAGTAGGGAGCAGTTAAGATGGGGTGGTTGGTTACAGAGAACTTTCAAGTGAGAAATCCACTTTTGCCACTTCCTAATTCCAACTAGGCATCTTCCTCTCTTCAGTAGTTTTTATGTATCTAGTAATACGCAGTAGGTCCTCTTCATTTCAATTTAACATTTGCCATTTTAAAGCTGCATAACATGAGTAATGTGAAAATACGCTGGTTTACAAATTTTAAATGTGTGTGCATTTATGTGTGGAGGACAGGGGCACAGGGTCGAGTCCTATAGTTTGTAACACAGCAGATCGCTCAGCATCTGCACCATCTCAGCGTGGCTCTTTTGACTGTACACGCAACTGTATTCTATGCTTGAAAGTCTACGGTATAATGATACTTGTGAATTTAAGGACTCACGACTCCGGTTGTACATCTCTTGAAAATTGCAAGAATCTTTCTACTGCCTGATTACATACTATTGGACATGGCATTGAAATGCAAATTAACAATGTACTGTAATACACTTTTATGTTAAGCCACAATCCCCAAGCCTCCAGGGCAGCCAATCACAAGAGAGGTGTAATTCTAATGTATTGTCTGTCATGAATGGCATCTATCACATTGATAGCTCTTTTAATAGTCTCATCAGATTTTTCTCTTGGTCTTTCTCAGGTTCTGGTATCTTGGGCCTCTAAAAATCAAAGCAGCCCACTTTTTCAGCACTCTTCAGGTAAATGCAATTTATGATGTAGAACCTGCCCTATGTTATTTTGTTGTTTCCCTGTGATGTGTGTATTTGAGATACTTTAAAATTTCTTGCTACATATGCATGTGGCATGCTCCAATGCTAAAATGGTACATTTGATTGTATACAGTTACAGAAAGCATTTGTGTTTTGATAAGCAACCACTGGTCATCTGATCATCTGTCCTTAATCCCTCCATGACAAACCCATATTTAATTTCTCTTTGATATTTTACTTCCCTTTGCTGTTCACTCACTCTTGCCAGACAAACCTTGAACAGAATGACATATATCTTGATTATTTGTATACATGTCTCTATTAATAGCTGGCAATGAATCGAAGATTTCTGTTAGAATGTGTTGTTCAGGCTTGTGTATAATATCTGTAGGTTTCAACTACTAGCCAAAAACAGGCAGTGGTTACTTTATTGGACTATACAGCTGTAGAACATTTCCATCATCAGAGAAAGTTCTATTGGGCAGTGCTGCTTAACATTAAACAGTGCTTAACATTAAAATATGTTAAGGGCCGGGAGTGTGGCTCTGTGGTAGAGCACTGAGGCCAGATCGCCAATACCATAAAATGAAAACCAAACAGTAAAAGCTTGGCACAGAGAAAAGATGAACAATTCATATTATTGAAAATGCTAACAGAAAAGTTGCTCTTAACTGTGGACTACATACTATGATTAGTTTTTATGCAAATCAAAGTAGTATAGTCACAATTTGGCTGGCTAATCTGAAAATCGGTAGTGAAAAACTTGGTTCCAGTGTTAACATTCAGATTTGTCAAGTGTTCTTCTAATTATAAAAGTAATAATATATGTCCACTGGAAAACATAGCTCCCTTAATCTTCTGAAAAAATTCTAGTTGGATTAAAAAATTAAATGTAAAAAACTAAAATCACTAATGTACTAGAAGTAAATTTACATGATTTTAAAAATGAATGTGGGAAGGCGAGGCTTTTCTGTACCAGAGGGAAACTGGATTAATAAAATGTGTTATTATTCAAGGGAATAATTTCATTTGTGGGGTTAGAGGGTGCATTTAGGGAAAAACAGAGTGGCTATATGGTTAAATGGTGGAGTACTGAGAGCCGGGCGTGGTGGCGCACGCTTGTAATCCCAGTACTTGGGAGGCTGAGACAGGAGGATTGCAGGTTTGCGGCCAGCCTCAGCTACTTAGTGAGGCCCTCCGCAACTTAGTGAGACCCTGTTTCAAAATAAAACATAAAAATAGGGCTGGGGGTGTAGCTCCGAGGTAGAATGACCCTTGGGTTCAATCCCCAGTTCTGCAAAAAAAAAAAAGAATCAGGAAATGGTGGAGTACTAGAGACTAAGCTGTTTCCCCAATTTATTCAGCAAGCAATTATTGATATATGCCTGGGATATGAAGCCAAACAAGACTGGTTTTCTGGCCTAAGTATTCATGTATGGAGAGAAGTATAAGTAAATCAGCAGTTTGGCATGTGCTAGGAGAGAAATATGAAAAGATGAGACAGGAGCAGAGAAGAGAGCCACCTAAATCTGACTGCGGGTCAGAGTCTTGACAGCCTTCCCAGTGAAGGGGATGCTTATGCTAAATTTGGAAATCTATACAGGATTAGAGAAAGGGTGTTTCAGGTGAGAGAAAGGCCATGTGAAGCCACAGTGGTGGGCCATGGTTATTCATTACAGTTGTCGCAGGAAAGCATCAGGAAAGGAGGCTGGAGGGACGGTTTGGGCAGGATGTGCCATCTGACTTTTAACCTTAAGGCGCTGGGGAGTTTTTGAGTCTTAAGCAGAGGCTTGGGTATGAGCAGAGCTGCATTTTAGAAAATTCAACAGTAGTATGGACAAGAGAATGGACCTGTAGAGCTAGAGGCAAGGACAACAGATAGAAGATTGTTAATGTATTGCAGTGGTGAGGTTTAGACTAAGGTGGTAACAGTGAATACTGACAGTGGAGAATGGATCAGAGAGCTATGGAAGTTAAAAGCCTCACAGTTGGAAGAATACTGGATTGCCAGATTTCTGGTTTGAGGGATTAGAATTTGGTAATTTAGTTTTCCATTAATATTCATAATATGAGAGTAAGATCAAGTTTGTGGAGGCAGTTTGGTACGTGGAGAGTTTAACATACCTGTGGTACAGACAAGTGGAGATACAATTGTGACTTAGGTCTGGAATTTAGCAGAGAGGTCTGGGCCGAAGAAATATCTAGATGTCGTAAGTATGTGAGGGTGTTGAACCTAGGGGTTTGGTGAAGTTGCCACTGAGGACGGATGACCAGCAGTATCTCTGAGGAATATATACGTTCAGAAAGCCAGAAAAGAAGACTGAGAAGTGCTAGAAGAAAATCTAGGAGAGAACCAATATAGAAGCCTATAGAAGAGGAATTTAAAGAAGAAAGTGTGACTTTAAAGAAGCAACAGCCCCTTCTGGGCAGAGACCACCACAGTACGCTCACTGAGTGAAGAGGCAAATGCACCTGCAACACAGCCCTGCCAGGCAGGGCGAGGTAGGGGCTGGGCTCTCACCAGCAGACCTCTGGACTGGGAAGGAGTGAGGGAGTGGTGGAGCAGAGAAGCCAGAATTGCTACTGTTTTCTAGTTTACCCCAGGCAAACCTGAGAACAGGGGAGCAGTTCACGCTAACAGATGGACTGGCACAAAGAATCAGCCAGGGGACTGTGGGATGTGAGTGGAAAGTAAGGATCTCGGGCTTTAGAAGTCCAGGATGGAATAGCTCTGGGTAGCGTAAGGGCCAGGATGTAGCACGGAAGTGGTGGCTGTGGACAAGAAGAGGGCAGGGTATCATTTAATTATTCCTGTGGACACTGATGTGATCCAGGATGACGCTGGATCTGGAGTGCCAGGAAGTAGATGTGCAGACATCTAGTGTGAGAACGACTGGCTTCGAAGCGGCAGTGAGAAGCCTTGGGCTGGATCTGGATTGCGAGGCTGGCTAGGCCATTATGGCATCTGTGGAGCGCGGTTCCAGAAGTGAAGTAGGTATTGGATGCAGCTGGATTTCATCAGTCTCATTTTTGTGTCACCATCTGTACACCAAAGATAAGTTTATTATGAGGGGACTCCTTGCTCATTCACATTGATTGTTTGGTTTGGTTTTGGACAATCATAGACAGTGGATGTTAGTCCGTGTTGGTTTCCTCTCTCTGTGTATTAAGGAGAGCAACGGAGGCAGCAGTCATTGAATTCCAGGTTTTTAAGGGAGCTTTAAGAGGAAAACCAAGTTTGAGGATTCCACACTACAAATTAGAGAGAATTCTATCCAGTGAAAGATTGGTAGCTTTCTAGCAGGAATAGGTAAAACACTAACCTTTGCATAGAGAAACTCCCAGAGTTAAACAGTGGTTGTGTATGACAGAAGTTTTTTTCTATCCACCTTAACAGGAGTGGCCACAGACTCATCAAGCCTCCATCTCCTACATGGGACCTACAGAGAGACCTCCCAGTGAAGTAGAAGAGACCCCTCCCCGGCCTTCTCTATACAGGAGAATATTACGCAGACTTGCCTCATACTGGGCACAACCTCAGGATGGTGAGCAATGGGGTGCCTACAGATTGGAGAGCCCTGCCCAGCTTAGGAGTGTCCTCAAGAAGTCCCCCACAGTCACAAGAGCAGGAGAAGCCTTTCTAGGATCACTGATCTCAGCCACCAGAGCGGGGACTGAACACCATCCTCTGAATGGGCTCAGCAAACTCTCTGCACCCTCTTTCTGTCACTGACTTTGATGTTACTGTGGCTGCTCTTGGTAGGGGTGTTTTGGGCATAGAGTACCCATTCTGAGCCTGGCTCTTGAACCCTCTGTAAGGATGAAATAGATAAAGCTAAGGTGAAGGGCTGGCAGGTGGGCTTGGGAAGCTGAGCTGAGCCACTGGCAGCCAGCTGGTGGGTGGGGAGGGGATGATGTCAGTGGAAGAAGCTGACCTGTGTCTGATGGATTCCCACAGCTCTCTCCCAAGAGGCGAGCCCAGGGGTCTGGAAAGACGTACAGCTGTCCACCATTGAGCTCTCCATCACAACCCGGAATGGCCAGCTTGACCTGACGGTAAGTGTTTATTAGAAAAGCATTAGGTATCTGGGAAAAGTGACAAAGACACATGTTCTTCTCACACTAAGTCACTCTTCTTATTTTTACTTTGTGGGCATAGAGAGGAAGGGATCAGGAAAAAGGATGTGGTGCCTTTAAGGAAGAATGGCATTGAGAAGCGGTGGCTGAGTACGCTCTTAGCATAGACGCTTGAGGGGCTCTGAGCAAGTGTTCTGATCATTGCGTAGTCAGCCTCCAGAGGGCTGAGGACAGACCGCCTTTAGAAATGAGACGCTAGCGACTCATTTGTCACTGGAATAAAAAATTGTGAGACTTGAGTAAATACCCATTATTTTTGTAACTGCATATTAAATATGTAGATTCAGATTTCCAAGAGAAACATCCATGCACGTGTGTGCACACACGCGCACACAGACACACACACGCACACAATCTATATCTATACATATGGTTTTATTTGGGTTCAGTCTATAGATATGTATTGTCAATGTAGTCATTAGCCTTATGTGGCTATTTAAATTTAAATTAATAAAAATTAAAATAAAATTAAAAGCTTAATTCCTCAGTCACACTAGCCACACATTTCAAGTGTTCAAAAGCTGTATGTTGCTAGTAGCTGCCATATTGGAAAGAACAGATATAAAACATTTCCATCAATGCAGAAAATTCTATGGATAGTGCTGCTATAGACAAAAAAAAAAAATTGAAATAAAGCAGAGGTTGGCAAACTGGTATTCTAGCTGTTTTTGAATAGCCCATAAGCAAAGAATCAATTTTCTAGTTTAAAATGGTGAAAGTAAAGAGAAGGATATTTTGTGGCACATGAAAAGTATATGAAATTCAGGTTTTTGTGTGTGTGTGTGTGTGTGGTACCAGGGATGGAACCCAGGGGCAGTCTACCTCTGAGCTACATCTCCAGCCCTATTTTTTATTCTTTATTTTGAAACAAGGTCTCACTAAGTTTCAGAGGGCCTCACTAAGTAGCTGAGGCTGGCCGTGAACTTGCAATCCTCCTGTCTCAGCCTCCCAAGTACTGGGATTACAAGCGTGCACCACCAGGCCCAGCTTGAAATTCAGGTTTTAGTGTCTGTAAATACAATTTATTGGAAGATAGCCATATTCATTCATATATACATCATCTGTGGCTGTCCTCGTGCCATAGTGCAGGGCCGAATAGTTGTGATGGATACTGTGTGGCCCAAAAGCCTAAAACATTTACCATCTGGTCATTTTCAGAAAAAGTTTACTGACCCTAGTATAGAGGAAACCTTAGTAATTTATGTTAATGAGAATGCCAATGGGAAAGTCATTCTTCACTGTGGACTAATTACTATATTCAGCTTTTCTGCAAATCAAAGTAATCTGTTCAGTGTTGTCCTGGACAATCAGAAAATTGGCACATGAAATTGGAATGTAATGAGAAGTTTGATTCCAATATCAAAATTCAAAGTATTGAGTTGTTTTCTAATTTTCTAATATAAGTAATACATGTTCATTGCAAAACTTTTGGAAAACAGTTCCTTTTACCTTCTAAAATAATTCCAGTTGAATTAAAGAACCAAATCTAAAATAATAAAGTTATTGGACACCCTCCAAGTGTGGGTTTTATGTCCCCATGAGGTTGAATACCTGTGCTGCAAATGTCATGTAAGAGTATGGAAATAAAAGATTTAAAATAAAAAAATAAAATAATAGTTACTGAATGACTAGAGTGAAATCTTAAGTGATTATTAATAGAAATTTGGGGAAGACAGGGTCTTTGCAAACATGATACCTAAGGCAATGTTAATATTGATGCATTTGTCTACTTATTTATAAAGATACTATAAACAAACAAATTAGGGGAAAAAATTAGGATGTGATAGACCAGGAATGAATATCTTTTAAAAATCACAAACTCAAGCCGTGCGTGGTGGCGCACACTTGTAATCCCAGTACTTGGGAGGCGGAGACCGGAGGATCCGGGTTCGCGGCCAGCCTCAGCTACTTAGTGAGGCCCTCCGCAACTTCGTGAGACCCGGTTTCAAAATAAAGTATAAAGAATAGGGATGGGGTGTAGCTCGGAGGTAGAATGCCCCTGGGTTCAATCCCCGGTACCGCAAAAAAAAAAATCACAAACTCCTAGAATAAACCTATAAGAAATGAACAAAGGAATAATATTTAAAAATGGACTGGGTGTGGTAGGACATGCCTGTAATCCTAATGGCCCAGGAGGCTGAGGAAGAAGGATCCCAAATTCAAGTCTAGCCTGGGCAACCTAATGAAAGCTGTCTCAAAATAAAAAATACAAGGACTGGGTGTGTATCTCAGTGGTAGAATGCCCCTGGGTTTAATCCCCGTACTGCAAAAACAAAAAGGCAAAGAATAAAAATAGAAAATTCACAAAGAAGCCGGGCGTGGTGGTGCACGCTTGTAATCCCAGTACTTGGGAGGCTGAGACCAGAGGATCCGGGTTCGCGGCCAGCCTCAGCTAAGTAGTGAGGCTTTCGCAACTTCGTGAGACCCGGTTTCAAAATAAAGGATAAAAAAATAGGGCTGGGGGTGTAGCTTGGAGGTAGAATGCCCCTGGGTTCAATCCCTGGTACCGCAAAAAAAGAAAAAAAGAAAATTCACAAAGAAATAAACATTTTAAAAAGGGCATATATTTGTTGAGTATTTACTACATGTTACTACTGTCCTAAGGATTTGACATATCTTATGTAATCCCTATAACTATACTTTCAATATAGAACTTTTATCTGCATTTTATAGGTACAGGAACAGTAAAAGTACTCACTATCAAAGAAATACAGATTAAAATAAGAACTATTGAATTGTCATAGATTAAAAAGCATGACAGTGCTCATTGTTGGTGTGGGTGGGAAAATGAGCAGTCTCATAAATTCTTCATGGGAATACAAATTGTAACAACCTTTCTCATTGGCAATTTGGTAGTATATATGAAGTGTCTTAATATATATGCATACCCCTTGCTCTATTAAGTATAGGAGTTTATCTTACAGACATGATCAGTTAAATATATGAGGGGCAGTCCTTGCTTCTTACATAATGGAATTGTAGAAACATTGGTGAGTGTATGAAGGTTAAAAAAGTAGATTCTGTTCCAGAGGAATTTAAAAAGGAAGATAAAATTTCTATTACACATTTCCTTTATACTCAGTCTTTGGCAATATGTATTTCCAGTATTTTGTTCATGTTCTTTTACCATTGTTCTTTTCTCTGATGACTGAATACCAATGAATGGGTTAGTTCAGTGAGCTTGTGATTGCAGCTCAAGATTAGCCACATTCAGAATGCTGAGTGCTTTTTATCTTCGTGCCAATTATACAAGTATATGATACCACGCTTATCACTAGTAGCACCGCATTCATTTTTTCTTTTTCCCACACCTCTTTGTAAAAATAAAAGCAAATGCAATGAAATATTCAAAGACAATGTAGCTGCCATGTAATAGCTCAAAATGCTTATCATTAAAAATAGTATATTCAGAATATGAAAGAAGCTGTAGGAGTGTGGAATATGTGAAAGTGAGGATTTTTTGCACAAATACGTTTACTATGTTTATAATAAAAATATATGAAACAAACTAATCAGACTGAATAAATTTTGGTATTCATTTAAAATAATATATGTATATATAAACATACTCATATATATATATATATATATATATATATACATGTATGTGCTTATCATATATATATTGTTAAAAGAAAAACTAGGTTAAAGTGATTTGCATCAAGTGTTTCCATTTTTGCTTGAAAAGGAAATATTCCCACCTATAATTGAGTTTTGTGAATAATGGAGGTAAGTTTCCAGTTTTATGTTCTTCCAAATAGCCAGTTGTCCAAGCATCATTTATTGAAATGTCTATTTTTTCTCCATTGATCTTCACTAAACCACTGTCATACATCAAGTGTCTATGTACATATAAATGTTTCTAGCCTGTCTATTCTAGTCCTCTATTTTTCCTGCTTCTCTTAATTATTATTGTTTTATAAGTTGTTTTTCTTCATTTTAAGAGTCTCTTGGCTATTCTTGACTCTTGACTTCTGTAAATATTTTAGAGTGTTTATTTCATTAAATTCCTCATAAAATTTTTACAACATTGGTCTGGGTTACATTGCACCCAAGATCAATTAAAGGAGAGATGACATTTCTAGAATATTGACTCTTCCAGCATATGAATGTGGTATATCTCTTCATTTGTTTAGGTCTTCAATATCTCTGAATGAAATTTTATAGTTTTCTCTATAACATTCTGTCTTTCACTAGATCTATTTCTGGTTATCTTAATTTTTTTGATGCTGTTTTAAATAGTATCTCTTAAAATTTCATTTTCTATCAGACTAAATAGATGAACATGTAATTGATTTTTTGGTGTTGATGCTGAATCAGCAACCTAATTAAATTCTTAGTGATTATATTGTTTGTCTATGGATTCTTTTAGATTTTCTATGGATTCTGTTATGTCAACTGCAAATAGTACAAGTTTCGTTTTCTCCTTTCAAATTCTTATCTTTACAATCTTGTCTTACCTTCCCACACTGGTTAGGACTTCAGTCGTGTTAAAATAGAAGTAGTGATAAAAGGAGTCATTGTGTTTTTCCTGATTTAGAGAGAAGGGCTTCATCGCTTCCTTCTTGAATATGATGTAATTTTTAAAGATACCCATTATCATATCTTAAATATGTTATTTAATTTTATCAAGTACCTTCCCAGCATCTATTGAGATGATAAATTTTTCTCATTTACTCTGCCAATGTAATAAAATAAATTTATATATGTATTTATTTACTTATTTACTTATTTATTTTGTGGTACTGGGGATTGAACCCAGGGGTATTCTAACCTCTGAGCTATACCCCCCAGCCCTTTTTATTTTTTGTTTGAAAACAGGGTCTCCCTAGGTTGCTGAGGGTCTCTCTGTGTTGCTGAGGCTGGCCTCAAACCTGCAATCCTCCTGTCTCAGCTTCTCATGTACTGGGATTATAAACTTGTGCCACCATGCTCAGCTAAATAAATTGATTTTTGAATGTCAATATGAGACTTCTGGCCAAGATAAAACAACAAGCAACAGCCTTACCTCTGCATCTTAAAAATTAGACAAAATCTATGAAACAACAGTTGACAGACATTGGTATAAAACAGCAGCATAGAACAGTGATCCCGGAGAGAAGGGAGTCACACAGGCGAGGCCTATGCTCGCCCCAGCTTACTGCTGGAGGGGGCCACAGCACGGGGACGGGGACACGGGGTGCCCAGTGGTCTCCTCATTGGGGATCCTTGAAGATCCGGAGATGGGGCAGCTGGAATTGCAGGCCAGAGCACAAGAGCTCTGCAGATTTCCTCTGGAGTCTTCAGCCGAGACTTACGATGACGGCATGTGAGAAGCCAAGATGGAGAACGTGCTTCCGACAAGGGACAGGCGCAGTCCCAGGAGAGTCAGTCATATCACAGGGCCAGGAAGTTTGTGTTCCCTCCAGCCACAGCTGAAAATCACTGTCAGACCTGGGATGCTGAGTAGCATCCTCAGAACAGACATGCCTCTGTAGTGGGGCAGACTTAGTCCTAGACTAAAGGCTGCCCTGTTCCCTTCAAGCAGAATCAGTTTCCAAGCAACTTAATTGTGCCTCCAAAAGAAAGTTTAAGAAGAGGGGTCAGGAAGGGACAGCCCACAGGCCCACCTGTCCTGCTACCTGTATTTGTATGGTCTCAAGCTAAGAATGCTTTTTACATTTTTAAATAGTTGAAAAAGATTCAAGAGTATTTTGCTACATGTGAAAATTACACAAGATTCAAATTTCTGTGTCTGTAAGAAAGATTGTATTGGAACACAGGCACCCTAATCCATTTAAGTGCTGTCTGGCTGCTCTCACACTGCGTGGCCTGCAAACCTGAAATGATTGTTCTCTGGCCCTTAACAGAAACCATTTGCCGGCCTCTGTTCTGACTGGGACAGGGCTCTGCTTTCCCCACAGCACTTTTAAATGGTGGCTGTTTTCCTTCCCCTTTGTACATTGGGCCTGGTGACAGGCAGCTGGCCTCCTTCCTCTTAAGCCTTCCCTCTAGCTTGCAGGCTCCTATCAGATGGTCTCATTGCTGTTGGCATCCACTGAACCCTGGGCCATCCCTACTTATTTCCCTCTGATGTTATTTCCTGGCTCACTTTCTGTCTCTCCAGTATGAGCCCAGTCTTAATTCTCAACACAGCTGGCAGAGTGATCCTATTAAAACAAAGCCAGAGCATTTGCCTCCTTGGAAGCCTCCAGTGGCGCCTCACTTCACTCAGCCTAAAAGCCACGTTCCTGCCGTGGTCTGCCAGGCTCCACTGATGAAGCTCCTCTCTTCCCTCTGCATCTTCCTCCCTTCCATTGTCCTCTCCACTCACCCTGCTCCAGCCACACCGGCTCCTTGCTGTTCCTGACACGTCAGGCACGCTCCCACCTGAAGGCCTCTTCCCTGTGTGTCGATGCCTGTCCTTAGAGCAGCAGTTCTCAACGTGTGGTCCTTAAAAACCAGCGCCATCAGATCACCTGGAACTCGTTTAAAATGAAAATTCTTGGGCTCCACCCTAGATCTACTGAACTAGAAACTCCGAGGAGGGGGCCAGAGCCTTTTTTTTTTTTTTTTGCGGTACCGGGGATTGAACCCAGGGGCATTCTACCTTCGAGCTACACCCCCAGCCCTATTTTTGTATTCTTTATTTTGAAACAGGGTTTTGCTAAGTTGCAGAGGACCTCACTAAGTAGCTGAGGCTGGCTGCGAACCTGGATCCTCCGGTCTCAGCCTCCCAAGTACTGGGATTACAAGCGTGCGCCACCATGCCCGGCTTGAGATTTTTTTAAAAGTAATTTTTAATGGACAAAAACCAGAGTCTGAGTGTTCACCAGCCCTCCAGTGGTACTTGCTGATGTTTGAGAACTGCTGCTCTTGACAGCCACATTGCTACTTCCCTCACCTCCTGCAGGTTTCTGCTCAGAGGTTACCACCCCATCTGGACCCCTCTTTAAAATGTAGTCACAAGCTGACAGTAGGATTGCAAATTCAAAGCCAGCCTTAGCAACTTAAATTCTCAGCAACTTAGTCCCTGTTTCCAAATAAAAAATAAAATAGGGCTGAGGGTGTAGTTCAGAGGTAGAATGCCCCTGGGTTCAATCCCCAGTACCAAGAAAAGGAAGAAAGAAATCACTCACTGTCCTCAGTGCCACCTCATGCTCCTGTTTCTTTGACCTCATTTTCTTTTTCTTTTCTTAGTACTGGAGATTGAACCCAGGGGCATTCTACCTCCAAGCCATCCCCCCCAGCCCTATTTTTTATTTTTTTATTGTGAAACAGGGTCTTACTAAGTTGCTGAGGCTGGCTTGGAACTTGTGATCCTCCTGTCTCAGCCTCCCAAGTACTGGGATTACAGGCGTGTGCCACCACGCCTGGCTGACCTCATTTTCTAAGATACTCTGATGTACTTTGGTATATTTATAATATTAATGTTTTATTATGGATTATGTACCCCTTCCTATTAGAATGTAAGTTCTTTGTGGGCAGAAATTCATGATTGTTTACTGATGTAACTCAAACACACTGAAGAGTTTATTTGGTACATGGCTGGCATTCAGTAAGCAATTTAATAAAAGATGGACTCTAAGCAAAGTCATCACACTTTGTCAAGATACTCTGTCATTCCTTATTGATATACAGTTGTGCTTTTGTGGCACCCTTGAACCTCAGGCAGAGGCTTAGGCCCTCAGAGCCCTCTGTGTCATCCTGGGCCTGCAGGTTTGAACGTACCATGAATGAGCCAACACAGACATGTTGGGATTGATTGACAGCAGGTTAGGTTTGTACTGCTGGCTTCTGACAAGGAGCAAATTGTGGGGTGTAGGGCAGGAACCAAGACTGTTTTCAGAGCCTCGTTCTTGTAGCTCAAACCTTCCAGAGCTTTCTGTGGTTGGAAATGGAAGGTTTTAAAAACATTGTCAGGGAATAAATGGATTGCTGTTAACTCTGGTTGCATACCAAATATGCATGTACAGCACTTTAAAGAGCACGGACTCCAGGGCTCTCCACACCAAGCTGTTGTACTGTGGTCTGGTGTGGTGCTGATGTATGGTGAGGACTGAGAATGGCTGGGATGGAGGGGCAGAAAGCTTGGCCTGCAGGGGAAGGAAGGAATCCTGGAGACTTTAACGCCTTTGATTGTAACACAACTTCAAAAACCTCCTACCTTAAGCTTTCATTTTGCTTATGTAGTTAGTAAATATCAAAACAAAAAAGCAATGGGAATCAATTTTGTGTTAATTATATCTCAACAAAGCTCTTAAAGAAAAAAAAAGGACAGAAAATATTTTCAGGATTAAATCATTAGAAATAAAAGCCTGTATATAATGCACAGCTTCAAAATACGAACCTCCAAGGCTGATGACGACAGGCTGCATTGCCCCAAAATTTGAGAGTATTGACATTAGTCTTCTTAACCTTTTTAGAACAAAGAAGACTTTATGAACATCTGTATTGAACCTGACACCATCAGCAAAGGAGACTTCATAACCATAGGGTAAGTGGACTGGGGTGTGTAAGAAATGAGGCTTCATTAAGTAGTTTGTATTCTCAGACCTTACTATCCAGAGTACCCCATGACATCTATTGAAGAGAGAGAGAGCGAATGAAGGCCTTGTCTTGTTTGAGAATTTTGGCATTTTTTTCTATTTAGGGATATATATATAGATATATCTATCTATCTATCTATCTATCTATCTATATATCACTCATATATATATATATCTATATATATGTTTTGCTCATTTTGGCAAGATCAGAATGTCATAGTCTTTGCCTTTCAATTGAAATGAAAGAATTCAGTGTAGCATGGCATAGGGTCATGAACTCTCGTTTTAGAGTCAAAGAACTGAATATAAATCTTAATTCTGCTATGCACTGGCCTCATGACTAAGGCCATTTAACTTTTCTGAATCATTTTCCCTATCTATAAAATGGAATAATATAATCATCTCTCCTGATCTCAAGACTGTTTTTCAGTCTCATACTTTTTCTTTTTAAAAAATGCATGAGTGCATTATAATTATGCATAATAGAGGGATTCACTGTGACATATTTATATATGCACATACCATAATTTGGTCACTTTCGTTCCCCAACACCTCCCCTTAATCCCCTTCCTCTACTGAAATCCCTTCTATTTTCATAAAGTCCTCTCCCCTTTTCCTTATTACACTTTAGTTTGTACATGTAAGAAAAAATATACAAACCTTGATGAGAAAGTCTTTTTTAAAATTGCACAGCACTTCGCAGTATCCCTTACTATTCATGTCAATTCACCTTGCCTTCCTATTCCCAGGGCATTAATGAAAAACTTGAAAATGTATTGAGTACCTCAGACATTTCCCAGGCTTTCTCCCCCTTTCCAATACAACATCCCTTCCAAGTCCTGCCTGATTTGTCAAGTCCTACCTCTGCCAGAATTTTATTGGCTGAGAATACTATAAACCCTCCAGCAGTCTTCAAAGCATCTGAGAGCTGGCTTGTTCCCATGCCAACTGGTAATCTGCTGGGCTCTGTCCTTCTGTGCTTTGTCTCAGCGCTCCCTCTCGTGCCCATTTAGGGATTGGACATTTCTGCTGCAGCAGCCGAGTCTCCATGGCTGCATCATTATCTACACCAGCACTGGCAGCAGAATGGCTTTCATTAGTTTGTGTTGTTCTTGCCTTTGGTACAAGTTCTTCACATACTGAATAGCTCCTTCTGCAGCCTTTGATTTACTTGGTGTATCTGGAGTAAAGGGAAGAAAGGAAAAGCCTGTCCCTCCTCCTCCTGCAGTGTCCAGAAACCACACACCATCTTAACTGAGAGTCTGGCTAGTGGGACCAGTTATATTCAAATCCCCTTTGCAATACTCACATCCAAAAGCAGAAGAAAACACCATTCTGTTGCTTAAGCTAGCCAAAGTCATTATATTCTGCATTCTTTCAGCAGCAGCAGTAGCAAGTTTTCTTTGGGTCCTTATAAGAAGTGAAATCAAGTGATATATGTGTCCTGTGGATGTCTGAGTAGAACATGCTGAAGCTGCTTTAGGAGCTCTGATTAGTTTTCTTTACTTAAGAATTACTATGCCAAGTAATGATAAATAGTGGACTAATTCAGTTGTGTGAGATTGTCTTCTTTTTCTACTCAACGATGACTAGCCATAAAGGTACATAGGCGTGAGTTGAGTGTGGGTGTGGTGTCTGGTAGTTTGACTCCAAGGCCATTTAGTAAAGATATGTGCTAAGTAGACTGTTAATATGATAGAAAGAATCATCAGAGAATATCTAAGACTAGTTCATATACAGAAAAGAATATCTACTTTAAATTAGAATAAAAATATTTTCTCCTTCAAGTAATAGAAAATCACAAGGACCAAATAATAGTTTAGTATCCTTCCCAAATAATTTAATTTCATTCTAATTTTTAAATTTGAGATTAATAGGCTAATAATTAGATACATATGGAATGATTTTAAAATAATAATTCAAGCCGGATGTGGTGGCGCACACTTTTAATCCCAGTACTTGGGAGGCTGAGACAGGAGGATTGCAGGTTCGTGGCCAGCCTCAGCTACTTAGTGAGGCCCTCTGCAACTCAGACCCTGTTTCAAAATAAAGAATAAAAAACAGGGATGGGGATGTAGCTCAGAGGTAGGATGCCCCTGGGTTCAATCGCCAGTACCAAAAATAAAAAAAGGATTCAGAGAAGGACAGTCTTAATTTCATGCAGTTCTCTCCAGCAAGTCAGCCTTCTCAATCTAGAATATAGTACAGTGCTGAGCAAGAATCACCGAGAAAAATTATTCACAGAACCCCATGTCTTCGTAGTGTCAGCCAGTTGTTTGCCCTCACGAAGAGGGAGGAACTTGCTGTGTATCTGCATTCTAACGCACTTACCATCAGTGGTTTCCAAGCTTGCTTTTCCCTCTACCAACAGAAGTAGAAAGGTGCGAGACCCCCAGCTGCGCGCCGATGGCACCGAGTGTCTCCAGGCCAGCCGGTGCACTCTGCTGCTTCCTGAGGTGAGGAGTGTGGGGAGCAGGGCTTGGGGTCCCACGGCTCCGTGTTCTTTTTGGTCTGTCTTCCGCTCTGCTTTTCCCCTTCTTCCTCCATATTAACTGACCAAGCTCTAGGTACCTGCTGTGTGCCAAGCACTTTGCCAGGTCTGGTCACATTAGAGGAGTCCTGAAAACCAGGCAGAATCCCCCTCTGGGTCATGGGTTTAGGGTTGGCTTCCTGAAGGCTTTTGGTGTTCAAGCCAATGTTCTTCCACAAACTGATCTTTAGTTCTCCTGAGCATTTGTTCCCCATATGTCAATAATGCAAAAGGTTACTATAATAATATAAATAATAATTTAAAGTGAAGCAATAGTAGGCTTCACTTTAATGTTTTTTATAAAGGGTCTGGAAGCAGTGGTCAGTTCAGCACTGAATTTTCCTGTATGGTGAAATGCCATGCTCAGAATAACCTATGTAAGTGGAAATAAGTCTGAAGATAGCTGAGTTGTAAGGTTAGTTATTTGACTGGGGCTACCCCAAGAAAAAGATACTACATACAGATTGCCTCCGAAGACTGGCTGCGATGCTGCTACATTAAACAGGACTGTAGGTAAACAGGAGGTGTCTCCATGTGACGGGCACCAATTTAACCATAGCAAATGCTGACATTTGGTATGGGCTTCCTAGACTGTAATGTTGATATTACATTTAAACATAGGTTTTTAAAGCACACCTAGTCTTAAAGAAAAATAGTGAAGATGATCCAGTGGATATATGGCTTTAATAGGGAAACAACCTCTTAAACTAGTTAGCTGTGACAATCAGCTCTTTCTCAGTTTTCTTTTGAGAAGATTCGGGCTAAGAAGGATTACATACTATATATGTGAATTCCTTAAAGAAGCGGCAGGACCCCTGCTTTTTAATAAACATCTGAAAGTTTTAGCCTTGTTGTTCTGGAAGGGAGGAGATAGACAAAGTAAAGTTAGAATGGGGATGTGTCCAGTACCATGTCGTAGTAGGCACTGAAATGCTTTGTTAAAGGACGGCAGCACGAGCCTCAGAGGGGATGGCTTTCCCGCAGAGCTGCTTTGCTGTGTGGTGCTGCAGGCCACTGCCGTGCAGGCGGGCCTTTCTCAATGCCGTCTTCTCCACAGGGAACGGGGGGCTCGTTCAGCATTGACAGCGAGGAGTACGAGGCGATGCCTGTGGAGGTGAAACTGCTCCCCAGGAAGCTGCGCTTCTTCTGTGATCCCAGAAAGAGAGAGCAGATGCTGCCGGGCCCGGCCCAGTAAGCGGACAAGCGAGGGTGGCGCCGACCGCACCTCAGGCCACCAGTGGGACCAAAAGGGAACACATGCCTCTGCTGTCCCCAGTACTGTCAGAGGACCCAAGGGCATCTTCACAGCAAGCACCCTTGCCCTCCTGCCCTGCCGGCAGCATTCCAGTTAGCGCATGCTCTCATCTTGGTGTGACAGTCAATCCTCCTAGGTAGTATTTCCCTCAGGCTGGTTCAAGGACGTCCTCACGCGGTGGATGGAAAAGGGCTGGAACGTTCTGCCTCAAAGTGCAGCACAGTGGAGAGCAGGATCCTCGGCGGCCTGCGCGGGCTCCTCCGTCCTGTTCCTCTGACCGGCCTAGGAATCCAGGGGAAGCGGCGCCTTCCCGGGTGCCTTTTCCTAGCCTGGCTCCTCCACCCACCGGTGCTGCTGCTCTGTGAGCTCCGCTTCTCGTTCAGTTCTGTCCTCAACCCAAAAGCAAATGTGAGGTTGTTTCTCTCTTCAGCCATGGCTAAAATATTGTAAAATGCTATTTTTTTTTCATTAAATTAGTGCTTCTTCAATGTTGGTTTGCATGAGAACCATCTGGGGTGCATGTTGAAAACTGACTGACTTGGGGCCCACCTCAAACCCAACAACTCAACCTGGGGACAGGGCCCAGGAATCTATAAGTGTTCCCTCAACCTTAGACAAAGAGTGTTTTAAAAGCAGTGCCCACAAATTTTCTGTTCATGTTTTCCCCAAAAGTATTTTGAAAAATCATGTATCCCCTCATATCTACGGTGACCACTAACATTTTTCATGGGAAGTTAAATAGTTGCCAAAGTATGTAATTTCTAGTGTCATGTAAATATTGGTGTTTTAAAATAAAAACTGTTACACTGAATATATATTGAAAAGAGTGATATAACTTAAATACCGTAGCAATTTGACACCCCTCATTATTTATAAAAATAAATGAACTAATTCTTTAGTAGGATAAAATTTAAAATTATTTTTTCTCCCTGTTGGTATATTTCCATACCACTTTCAGCAAAAGAATCTTATAATGTAATCTATTTTCATGCTTGAGTTTTCTTTATCCATTGCTTCTCATCAACAAAAAATATGAATGGAAATAAGTTCATTTAGTTCTTAAGTGTTAAGCTAGTACTGAATACTACCATAATTATTGGTATGTAATTCAAAATGATATTTTTTGATAATTAAAATATGTTATTAGAATTTTCTTTATCCTAATTAGTTTATTTCCCCCAATACATACTTATACATATTTATAACTGCTATGGTGGGGTTTCAACATCAAAATTATATTCCTTGTTTTTTTATAATTGTGAGTATATAAGGAAACAGATGGGAATGGGACTTTGTCATACAATACTTTGAATTTCTTTAGGGTTACGTGGCAAAAAGCACAGTGCTCTATCACCAAAATTTAATAATGATCCTTCAACTATAACAACTTGATTAGGTCTTCCTTTGGTTTGTTGAAAGCAGAAAACTTAAAAACCACCTGATTTGCTAAGGATTTGTTACCTAATCATTAGCATCATTTCCTTTTATATTTATTTATTATTTATTATTTATTCATTTATTTATTTTTGGCAGTACTGGGGATTGAACCCAGGGGCATTCTACTTCTGAGCTACACCCCCAGCCCTATTTTTTATTCTTCATTTTGAAACAGGGTCTCCCTAAGTTGCGGAGGGCCTCACTAAGTAGCTGAGGCTGGCTGCGAACCCAGATCCTCCGGTCTCAACTTCACAAATACTGGGATTACAAGCGTGCGCCACCACGCCCGGCGCATCATTTCCTTTTAATATTAGCATTGCCATTTTCATTTGTTCCATGCCCTGAAAGTTCTTATACTCTACAGGGCCTGCGCCATGGTAAGAGGGATGAGATGCACGCCTTTCTCAGTGTAAAGAAGAGGGAAAATTGTGAAGGAAGGGGTGAGTGAGGAAGAAGAGCCGGCCAACCCTCAGGCAGACCAGTTTTAAAGACAGAGTACACATACCCATGTGTCCCTTGGAGAGTGGAGACCAGTGCTTGAATGGATTATATAGCAGGTACAAAAAGCCCATGAATGAAGATCAGAAAAGTAGGGCTTACCTATTTAGCACTGTATGTATTCCTCAAGGTGGTGGTGAAAGCTCTGCTTTAGTAAAAAAACAAAACAAAACAAAAAATGATGGGTCCAAACATCAGCAGAAGGATCACCCAACCTTTGCTAATAACAGAGTGGGAAGGGGATGGTGTGGTATAAGAAAATAAAATTAACATATTGTGGTTCTGTAACAGCCTGAGGACCAGTACCAAATCTGGCTTTTTCTTCCTTGAAGCACTACCTGTGTGTTGTGTATCATGGTTGGGGGAGGATATTTAATCCATATTAAGAATTTTACTCCCTTATAAATGTAAATGTGCCTTTTGTTTTCTTGATTCAGACTATTTCCTGTGGGGACTTGGTTTCCTTCTTGTCCGCAGCTTTGTTCTTTGCATTGTCCGTCCATATAATGCTCACATAAAAAGACATTTAACACTGCAGCTATGTGAGAGCCACCCTTGTCAGCCAAAGCTGGATGCCAAGCCATGCAAAGGGGAACCAGGTCTCCTATTTAGTACAAACCTCTCGGCAGATTAACTTCACTCAAAAGCTCAGATGATTCCTATTAAAACCACAGTAGATGCTTTCTATAAAACATTTGACATAAAGCTTTTTCCAGCACTTCCCACGTGCAGCCAATGCACCTGTTCTCACAACCTCCCCAGGATGTAGGAAATAGACGGTCACCGAGCCCAGAAAGCAGGAGCCTGGCTTTGAGCACTGGCTGTTGGATTCTAGAGCCACCAATCTTAGCAGTTTCCTCTATGCTGGTTTAAAATAAGTAATTCCCCCAAAGGTTAAAAATGGAATACAAGTTAAAAATGGAATAAAAACACATGCAAGTTTTAAACTAAACTTGGATACGGAATTTTGTGAAACAAAAGGGCTTCCTCCAAAGTTCCCTCACATGGTTGAGGATGCACAGCCCTGGCTCTTTGGATGGCATTTTATTCTCAACTTGGGTTTCTGTTACCTGGATGGAAGGGCAGGCAGCAGCTCCAAGTCTCATCGTCTTCACTGTTAAGTGAAGGCAGCGTCCAGCCCCGCAGGCTCTGCTCCCGGGCTGGGCCATCATTCACTCCTACCACAGACCACATCCTTAGAGTAGGTGAAGGCACTGAAGCACACGTGTTCATGTTAAAATGTGAACTTTAATTGTAAAAATCGTTTTCTGTAAATATAGTTGTATCAACCTCTCTGCACACAACTTGGGTCAGATATATACAGATATAATATACACAGATGTTATTTGTACCACAGAACAAAAATCAAGAAACATTTACTCTTAGCCTCAAGATTAACCCCCGTTTTCTTCAGGCCCTTAAAATTACTACCATTGAGAACAGAGAGGACCACACACCTGTCTGCAGTAGTCTCCAGGGCAAAACTCATGAACTGTCCTTGTGGATTTCATCACATGAGTTAAAGACTTGAAATAAAAATAGATTCAGCTTTTTTATTATTATTATTGCTATAACTCTTAGGCTGGGGTATTATTCAAAATAGGGTTTTTACATTTAAGGCGACAGGGAGGTTAGGCTGATCCTAACTTGGAAAAAATAGGAAACACATTTTCCAAGGCTGCAACTATTTCTTTTTCAGGAAAGGGTTAAATCTCAGACCTATACAGAATCTTAGCCAACAAGCTTTGGGTAAATAAAGTAAGTTCATTTTGTTTGCCTGTACTCTCCACCCCCAAAGTCACCTGTCCAGGCTCTTTAGAAGTACAGACCCCCCCACCCCCCACCCCCACCCCAGTCCCTACTAATGGCCATCGTGGGCATCCTAGATCAAATTCTGTTTTCTTCATGCCACCTTGAAATCTTTTATATACCACACCTTTGCTCAATTTACCCAAAGGAAGGAGTTTTCACTCTAAAGTCAATTAAATATATTTGCCACCAGCTAATTCAATTAGCTCTGTGTGGATTTTTCATTTTGTGGATCACCTCTGGCCAGTTAATAATACCCTACCTTACCCCACGTTCCCCACCTGTCCTTAGAAAGCAAAGTAAATTCATCATTAGTCTAAATAGGCATTCTACAGCAAACATAAGTAATACATACCTGTCCTACAATGGTACTAAGTAAACTTTGAGTTTAGGTGGTACTAGCCTGTGCTATGCTGAAGTTCTAGAATAAATTCTAAAAAGATGAAAGCAGGGCTTTATATCCCCATCATCATTTCTCTATATAGCACTAGAAAGTTCCTATCCCTTTCTAAATGGGCAGTTTCACCTTGACTGCCCCTAAATTCCAGCCCCCAAAATGGAGTAAAGTGCCAGTTGTAAGACTATCTCCCAGTGCCACCTCTCTCCAGTTGACTGAGAGGCCTCATGACCAGAATGATCACATTCACCCTCTCCTGTCCTCAGGTTTTACCAAAGGTTGGCATGTGTGTGTCATCCTTCCTGGGACTGTCAAGTTTATCTCACATCACACAGTCCTTATTACTCTAAGACATTTACCTAGGAAAGTGTCTAAGGGTCTCACCACTAACGGATTACAAAACTGCCCAGGTGTCCTGGGATCATAGTTTTGAAATGTCCTTCCATTTCAACATCTTCATACTTAGTTCATCACACAGTATTAACATCAATATAAAAATAAATTTCCATTTCTTATAAGAAAAACGTTAACTTAATTCACAGTTAAGCCTTTTCCCACAATACTCGGTGCTCCAACAGCTCCTGGGAACAGAGGTATATTAGTAATAGAAATGGAATATTAAAAACCCATAACTTGGGAGTAAAAGGAGCTCTTAACTCCTTCCCTCCCCCTACCTGAATCAGAAAAGGGCTTTCCTGAAATGGGATGGGACTGGGCCTGCCGAGGTAAGCCTGTGGGTCTGCAGGATTCTCAGGGATACACAGGGTGTAACTGTGAGGTATGGGGAGAAGAGAGAGGGCTGGATTCCAGGCCCACTAGCCTGGAACCTAACAGGAGATGGAAGGGCATGTTGGTCTCCATATTAATTCTCATGCCCCTTTCAGAACTGCCCTCACACTCAGGCAAGTTCACTGTCAAGCTGAGCATCCTCTTAGGGTTGTACTCATCACGCCCTCCACCACCTCCTTTACCTCTCCAGGAAAGGTCTACTCCAGGCCTAGTGTAGACCTGTCATCCTCCTAGCCACCAGAAGGAAAACAATGACTTAGCTATGACTTCTCTCTATCTTCAAGCTAAAATAGCACAGGTGTTACACGACACATGAATCTTCACACGTGCACCTGGCATTATCTGCACCTGTGTGCTGCTTCTGCCTCTCCCACCTTGACTTTCATGTGGTTTCTAACAGGGTAAGTTAAAGATGTAAGTTCCTATGCTAAATTACTTCTATGGCTATGTCAATGCATTTGACCTCCCTCCCCTAGCCAGAGGGAAGAGACACCAGGGTGCATGGTGGGGTGGGAGGCAGGTGCCTTAGCTGACGGGACTGTCCAGGGGGGCTGCTGACACTGGAATGGATTCAACAGGACCAAGGAAGGTGTCGTGCTTAAAGCCAAAGCCGATGCAAAGCAGTGATTTGGCCCATACTTTTAGTCTGCTAGGAGATAAGCTCTACTGTTTCTGATTTCCTCCGGAGAAAGAGGCCCAAGCCAGGTGACAACAGGACATTGTCCCAAAGGCTGAGTATTAGCATCTGCTAAACCTGCAAAATTGAAAACAACCACTTTCACAGGCCTCAGTCATATCTGACACGGCATTCAACAAATCCAAAGCCTGGATTCCAGTCCCCCCAAGGATTCTTGCCACCCAGAATTTCTTCTAACTTAAGAATGATTGGGCAGCCCCGGTGTCGCAGGTCAGCAGGTATGTCCAGATTAGCACGTGGTTCATAGTGTGACACAAGGTCGGGCTCAGAGGGCGAAGCCGTCTTAGGCAGGGGCGGGTGAGGACCACCAGCAGAGAGCAGGAGATCGGTGGTGGTGATGACTCCTGCCCCTGCTCAGCTTAATCTAGAAGGCTGGAAGGATGCGTGCCACCTTCCTCCTAACAAAAGCAGATGGTTTCCCAGAAAATATTTAGAGAGTGATAGAAAAGCAGGTCCACGTGGCTCCTAGCTTCTGCTGTCACTGTAGAAGGATTCCTGCCTAGTACTTCTCAATGAATTCCCTATAGGGAAGTGGCAGCAAATGCCACGGGGTTGTGCCTGCTAACTTCCTGCATGGGGTGCGGCGGACTGTGAAGCTAAGCAAGAGGCTGTGACCTCAGAAGCAAGAAGCTTCATGTCTTAACCCAGCAACAAGAGAGCTAATGTGCATGCTGTCCAGCCAAGCAGAGGCTCTGCGCCACGCTCCTGGCCCCAGGAGGAAGCTGGCAAGGTAGGGAAGGACTGAGAGAGAAGTTCAAGTTCTGCTCCAGGGCCAGCTGATCCCAGGCCCCTACAACCTAAGATGGCACTGCCTCACGGGTGCGTCCCCCCAGAGCCACCCACCCACTGGCCATGAGGGGGTGAGCATGAGGGGGCACACGGAGATGCCAGAAAGACAGTTATAAGGAGCCTAGTTATAAGGCGCCTGCAGTCCTGACTCACCATGCAAAGGAAAACACATGCGCCTCTTTCCCACCGCTGCTCTCTCTACACCAGCATTTTTGAGCTTGGAGCTAAAACAGCACAGGAAACAAAAGCATTTACACACAGAAGGCTCCGGAGCAGAAGTGCTTAGAAACAGGGTCCTTCCAGCAAATGCCCAATTCCAGAGAAAGAGGGTCTGCCTGCGTTCCCCAGGAGAACCAGCCCCTTCCTTTCACCCGTTGCCTGACTGTAGCCACCCACCCCCAACTCAGAAAACCCCTTTGCAACTGCTAGAAGTAACCATTACTTAATCCAAGTGAGAACGTGCCCCCTCAGCCTTGCCCGGCGAGAGGGTTGCTCGTACAGGGGAAGCAGGTGCAGCCCCAACCTCTCAACATAGGTGTGTTTTCTCTTGTAAACATGTATGTTACTGGAATGATAACTAAACCCACACTGCAGAAGAGGAAATGGATTAGTTGTGCAGTTTACATTTCAATGCCCAAACTTATTTATTTATATATTTACATAAAAGATGCTACCTTGATTAATTAGTGTCTATTTGCAGTTCCACACATGAATTTATTCACTCCTGAAGTCTTTATCAAGGAGCTACAGTGAAAACACTTGAATTAAACAATAAGCCCTAAGAACCTAGAATTGAGATAAGACGTGTGATCCATCCACTGGAAGGTTCTTTTTCTCTGCTACACACATCAGCCTGGCTGCATCTTGGCCACAGGCAGATGTATTGATGGCTACTCCAATAACAGGGCCAGGCGGGAAGTGTGAAGGGGAAGGAATTATTTTTTACCAACAACCCAGTATCCTAGGTCAGAATCCTTAACTATGGCCCCCAAAGACCTAAACTCTACTCACAGGAGCTGGTTTTCTGACTATGGTTAATAGTATCTTCTCAACTAAGCTGACAGTCATCAAATAACCCAGCCCAAGAGAACAGGCAGGTGTCTACAGGACCGACCCCAGACCATCAAGCAAGCAGATAAGATCACTATGACACTCGGGTTCTGGTCACTCTCCCAGGGAAGGCACTGTCAAATTCTCTCTAACCCATCCGTTAGGTCTCTGGTCCCAGTCACTTAGCCTAGGGAATTTCACCTCTGCTAAAGAGAAGTCTGTGAGGGCTCCAAACTGGAAAACAGTCTTGTTAACATCATGTTCCAGCCTCTGAGTCCACCAGCTCAGATCCTGGCTAGATTTCGGAATTCAATAAATGTGTTTTGACCCAGAAGCGCTGCTGGCAGTGCCTCCAGAGAACGCTCACCAGATGAAGAAACTTATAGCTTCTTCTCTAGCCTGTGTGGGCATCTACCACTGTACCCCTTAAAAACACCCAAGTTACTACTCCAAGACGATGTTTAGCCCTTACGAGAGATGAAATTGTGAAATGAATTTGCTTGCAAGCTCCAGGGCCAGCATTGGCCCTTAGGAATTTGCCAACCCATCCCAAGAGGAGTAGATTCTTCTAGAACACTAAGTGGCCACTGTTAACTTACTTTGGGAAGGGGTTCAAGGCTTCAGTCTATAATTTTAGTTTTTAGCTGACCCACGAGCATCCTCTCCTTGCATTCTGTCCTCAGAGAAGCTCATATTTGGTGCCAAAAACATCCTTTTTGTCCCTCTCCATGGTCCCTACTCAAGTGAACAGAGACGATACAGACTTGCCCTAATGGACAGGAAAAGGTGTTTGATCCCAAGACTACTGACTCCTAGAACTTGATGACCTTGAAAGGTTATCTGGTTAGTTTCTGCCCTTAGGCAGATGAACATCTAAGGCCTCACTGGACAGGTGGTGATCCTATTCTTGAATACATCAAGGGACAAAGACATACAGGCTTTCTGAGAAGTCCACCCTAGTCTTTCCAGAGTTCGGCCGCTCCTAGTGACAGAACTCCTAAGTCCAACCCCAGAGCACCAGTATCTCTGGGAGATGGTGGTAGATTCCAGCATCCTACTAAAGCAGGATGCAAAGCCAAGGCCGTCTCACATGACCTCCAGGGGAAAAGGGAAGAAAGGAAATCGCAAAAATTACATCTGCTGGAAAGTATAAACAATCTTCCTTTGTGTCAACTTAATAAAAAATGAGGCCGCTGGGCGTGGGGTGCACTCCGGGCTGCTCTCACCCCACGGGAGCGGCTCACCAGTCCCGGGTCCTCTTCCTATGGACAACAGGGGTTGTCAATGACCAACATGACATCGATGCCGTAGGCCTCCAGCAGGTCCATAAGAAAGCTCCGGTCTCCTTGCGGGTCCAGGCCCATGCCCCGGGCGTGTTCTGCGGTCAGAGTTTTGTCCTGACTGGCAGACACCTCCAACAAAGTCTGAAATATCCGGTTGTTTTGCTCTAGGAAAAACCTGCATTTGCAAGACAGGAAAGGGAATGAAGAAAAGACAAAAGGGCTCACCAGATAATCCGCACGTGGGAACCAAAACTGTACTGTTTTGTTTAAATATATTTTTAATGTGCTTTTATGTATAATATACTTTATTTATTTATTTTTTTTTGTAGTACTGGGGATTGATCCCAGGGGCATTCTACCTCTGAGCTACATCCCCAGCCCTATTTTTTATTCTTTATTTTGAAACCGGGTCTCACTAAATTGCAGAGGGCCTCACTAAGTAGCTGAGGCTGGCCGTGAACCCGGATCCTACCGTCTCAGCCTCCCAAGTACTGGGATTACAAGCGTGCGCCACCACGCCCAGCTATAATATACTTCAGAAGGGCTTCAAAAACAAGCTGAAATACCTTTCAAAATTAGAAAATGGGGTAGAGGTTAAACAGTTACTAAAGTGCTACTAAGGTTAGCAAGGAAACCGTTTGGCACGAATCACAGTATGTTTGGCAAAATCTCTGAATGGACTCCGGCCTGACTGCCAGCACTATTTTCCCACTGAGAGGGAAGTTACTAGTGGTTTAGACAAAGCTTCCGGGAGAGGCCCCACACCCTGCTTCCCTCCTTCTGCTTAGTCATAAGGGGAAGAGAAAGTTGAAAACAACGCCTGATAATGTAGTTCTGAGGCCAAGACTTAAAGCGAGAAGCTGAAATTCACCTTTTCAAAGCTCTGGAGCCGCCACTAGAAGTGGAGCCTCCCTGGAGAACAGAAGGGCTCTGGGTTGCTGTGGACAGCCCATAGCTGAGGCTGCCCACCAGAGAAGGGGTGCTCGAGGGGCTGGGCAGGGGTGGGGAAGGAGAAAGGGGAGGCGAGCCGTGGCCACTGAGACTGGCACAGCCCATAGTGTCCCTAAGTGTTTGTTCTCCTCATTACTCTTTTTAGGAGGAGAGGGATTCTGCACAGAGCAAGCTGTAAAAGTCGTGTTTTTTCAACACTACATGAATAAATGAGCCATGTTCAGAAAGGCACTGACTGTCTCTCCAGGCTGTGCTGCTCGGAGCTCGCAGGGTCAGCAGAGGCGCCATGTCTACAGCAGCTCCGGGCGCTCAGAGTTTCAGGCACCGTGGCCTGTGTCAGAACTTGACATGACCGTGGCTCTGCTGGATTCCTGGACACCCGTGCAGCGTGGCGGCACAGTGCACACGCATCAGAAAGAACACCGAGGATCGGGAGCCGCAGCTCTGTGGACATGTCCACAGTTCCTTTCCATCAGAGCCGGGAACTGTCCCAAGTGCAAGAGTGATCCCCACCTCCATCCCAGCGCGTGCGCGGGGCCAAAGACCACACAGGAAGCTGGGAGATTCGTTTCCATTACAATCCTGTTCCTTTGGTAGAACAGGATTTCTCAAGGCTGCTTATAAATAAAATCAGTGCTGGAGGGTGTAAAGGCTGCGGGCCCCTGGCCCCACCACCAACAGATCTAGGGGAAAAGATTCTATTCCTTCAAGTGTTCAAGTTTCAGATTACCCCATAATACTTAGCACAAGGAACTGCTCTACTCAGAGGAAGCAACAGATGAGAAGTCCCGAGCCCTGAGGAACAGATGGAGGTTCTATGTGGTAGACATCCCGGATGTAAATGTGGTTTTCCTGAGAGAACAACACACACTGGGGCTCCTGTTTTCTCTCACTGACCTGCTCGGCCTCTTTCCCTAACTCCCCTGAGTTCCCTCTAATGGCTTTTCAGGGCTCAGGCAAGGAGCCCAGCTCTAAGAGCCCTTGGCAGCAATAAAGGACATCCCTAGACCGCAGCGGGTGACCTGGGAGGGATCCAGGTCAGCCAAAGCGGTCAGTGCTGCGGGGATCCTGGGAAGGCGGACTCACAGCACAAAGAGGTCCTCTTCACAAGGGTTGTAGTCTCCCTCAACTTCCTGGGAGTACAGCAGCATCTGCCTGTCGGGAGGAGATCACCATCAGCCTGGGTGGGACCAGAACACCCCAGCCACAGGCAGCAGACTACACCTCCCAGGAAGCAGCACTGAGAGGAGGGACAGGAAGGGAGTAAACCCCAGCGTCTGCGGGGTCAGTTCTGCCCCTGGTGACCTCAGGCAGGTGCTCACCTTTCCTAATTGTCCATTCATCCATCCCGGGGGGATGATGATGATAATATTTATCTCAGGATAACCCAAATCCTGAGAATTACATGATGCACAAGCAAGTCTCTATCACAGTGATCCACGCAATATCGATGCTCAATAAAAGGTTATTCCAAACACACACACACACAAATCTAAACAAAGATATTTGGGGAGTTTCTATAAGCCAGAATAATTGTTCATTTCCTAAGCCTCATAGATTCTGGAGCCTGTGCATCTGCCATCCTCCTATGAGGAAAACATGCAGGGCAGCAGGCCTCTTCTTTTTGTTGTGTGTGGTACTGAGGATTGAACCCAGGACCGCTCTCCCTCCAAGCTATATCCCCAGCCCTTTGTTGTTTGGTTTTGAAACAGGGTCTCACTAGGTAGCTGAGAGCCTCACTACATTGCTGAGGCTGTCCTCAAACCGGCGATCCTCCTTTTTCAGTCTCCCAAGTATTGGGATTACAGGCATGCACCCCAACACCCGGCTGCTCTTCAAGAGCAGGGATCCCATTAGTTTCTATAAGCATGCACCCTGGCAGGAAGCAGCAGGAGGGAAGGTTACAGACCCCCAGGGCGGTCCTGAGATGGGCAGAGCACCTGAGCCACCCGCCCTCTTTCCCAGCATGGTGCCCTGCGGCGCCTGCGGGCACAGCACCGTCCGCCCCACCTCTGCTCGTTGAGCCGCCGGTACTTCTCCCTGTCGGCACTGTTGATCTTCAGCAGGGGCTGCAGGTGGTCGTGGTGCGTCTTCACGTTCTGGTTGTCCACGTAGACATCGTACAGCTCCCGCTTCTCCTCGAATATCTTCTCCGTGGTGCCTGCGGAGCCCGAGGTCAAGGAGGCTGGTTCCTGAAGGGCCACCAAGGGAACCAGCCCGACCCCACCAGGGAAGGGCTGGGGCGCAGGGGCAGGGGGAGGGAGGGCTCCGTACTCACAGGCCACGTAGGAGACCTCTACCTCCAGGCTCTCGATGTCAGCCACGTTCACGTAGAAGAAAGGCTTGGACTCAGGGATGGTGCCCCCCAGGCCGGGCAGCGAGACGTTGGCCAGGCAGCAGCAGCAGTACACTGCAGGGACGGAGGGGAGGGGAGAGTCATCTGCCCCGCCATGTCCCCTCCACCAGAGCCTCTGACCCGGCAGCCTACAAGGAAGCTGCTCTGTTTGGATGTGGTCTCTTGGTCCTGCTGTCGTGGTACTGAGAGGTGGTGGGGCCTCTGAGAGGGAAGACAGTTATGGGGGCTCCATCCCATGAAGGGCAGTGGGTCAGTTAACTCGAGAGGCGGTTGATACAAAGAGAGCCTGGAACCTTCTCTCTCACATGCTTCACTTCCACACACACCCACTTCCACTTGTAAACTTCCAGGCCCTCACTGGAAGCTAGGCAGATACCAGCACCTTGCTCTTGGACTCCCAGAACCAGGAGCCCAAATAAACCATGTTTTTAATGAATTACCCAGCTCTGGGCGTTCTGCTGTAGCAATAGGAAATGGCTTAACACGGAAGCCGCAGAGGGCTGTGCTTTGTCCTACCCTGGTACACCAGTAGCCAAAAGCTATGGTGGTCCTAGGATTCTGAGGAGCCTGGGGGCCGGCCTCCCACAGATTTCAACGTACAACCAGATTTCCTCGACGCCACGCCAGCAACATGCCTACCAAATCCAACAGACATTTTTCAGTTTTTCTCTCACGGGTCTTGCTTAGAATCTGACCTCATATTGACCTCCCCTTCTTAAGACTCTGGCTTCCTGTAACCCTGACATCCTCTGGTGGTTGTTGTTCTTATTTTGGGTGGAAGTTGAACCCAGGGACACGCTACCTCTGAGTTACACCCCCTCCCTTTTTATTTTTTATTTTAAAACAGGGTCTTCTCACTAAGTTGCTGAGGCCGGTTTCGAACCTGCGAACCTCCTGTCTCAGCTTTCCAAGTTCTGGGATTACAGGCATGCGCCACCACACTTGGCTCTGTCTCTTCTTCTGATGGTTCCACCACTGTTGGTCCACCTTCCATGCCTGGCACCCTGCTCCTCACTCACACTGTCCCCAAGTGACGCCATCCATCTCATGGACATCCCATCAGGACAGCCTTTATGGCATCCTCAAATCTTCACCTCTAGCCCAACTTTCCCCCCGAGGTCCTGACCCAACTATCCAAGTGCCTGGCATATATCTTCCCAGGAAAGTCCCACAGGCAGTGCACACTCCTCATGTCCCAAGTTAACCCCATCAAACCAACCTCCCACCGCTTGTCCTCGTTCCCCTGTTTTGGGGATCCCACCACCCTTGTCATCCTAGACTCTTACACCATTACACCTTCCCAACACCATAATCTTTACAACCTAATCAGACAAGAAGTTGTATCCAGTTTATCTCTTAAATACCTCTAGAATCCATCTCTTACACATTTTTTTTTTTTTTGATGTACAAAGGATTGAACCCAGGGGCATTCTACCTCCAAAGCTATACCCCCAGCCCTATTTTTTTTATTCTTTATTTTGAAACAGGGTCTCACTAAGTTGCGGAGGGCCTCACTAAGTAGCTGAGGTTGGCCGCGAACCCGGATCCTCCTGTCTCAGCCTCCCAAGTACTGGGATTACAAGCGTGCGCCACCACGCCCTGCTCATCTCTTGCACTTTAACCCAGACCCTTACCTCTCAGTAGGCTACTGAGATGTCACCCAGTGCCTGTTCTTCATTGCCTCCAGACTCTATATTCTGAAATACAGATCTAATCAGGTCACTCCTGGGCTTAAAATCCCCCTGACAGGCCCACACTCTTCTGAACTTGGTCAACAAGGGAAAGACAAGGAACTTAGGAAGGGCCCCTGATTCTGGCTTCTGGTTACCTCTATAGCACACGACGCCCACAGGGGGTGGAGAAAATATCAAAATGCGCTTTCGAAGTAAGGCAAACTTCCAGAGGATGAGGATTTGCTCCCCAAAGAACTTAATAAACTGGGACATGCAGCCAGCGGGATGTGTGATCTGTAAAAAAAAATAAAAAGGGATGGCGGAGAAGGAGGAAGGCAGGAATAACTTGTTAGAAATATTGTTGTGAAAAATACTGAATGCTGAACTGCCCCTCCCACCAAAAGCTCAAAGTTCAACCAGATACACTAAGGGAAGGTTACTTCCACACAAAATGATAGGTCACCTTCAAAGTCGTATCTTTTTTATTTATTTATTTTTTGTGGTACTGGGGATGGAACCCAGGGGCATTCTACCTCCGAACTACACCCCCAGCCCTATTTTTTTTCTTTATTTGCTTTTGTTTTGTTTTTGCGGTACCGGGGATTGAACCCAGGGGCGTTCTACCTCTGCGCTACACCCCCGGCCCTATTTTTTTATACTTTATTTTGAAACCGGGTCTCATGAAGATGTGGAGTCTCACTAAGGAGAGCGAGAGCGAGAGCGAGAGAGAGAGAGAGAGAGAGCGCCGAGACTGGCCGCGAACCCGGATCCTCCAGTCTCTGCCTCCCAAAGTACTGGGATTACAAGCGTGCACCACCACGCCCGGCTTATTCTTTATTTTCAAACAGGGTCTCTCTGAGTTGTGGAGGGCCTCACTAGGTAGCTGAGGCTGGCCGCAAACCCAGATCCTCAGGTCTCAGCCTCCCAAGTAATGGGATTACAAGCGTGTGCCACCACGCCCGGCTCCAAAGTCGTATCTTTAAACTGGATTTCTATAATTCAACAGCTCCCCTGATACACTGAAGTTTGAGTTGAAGTATCATTAGGTACTCAGGAGAAAGAGGCACAGAGGAGAGAAAGAGGCACCAAGGAAACAAAGCTGAATTTAACTTCGTAGAAGTCAGAAATAAAAGGATCTCTGAAGAGTGAGTGTGCCTCGATAAGAAAATTCAACTCGAAAATGTTACTGACAACTGTAAGTAATAAAGTGATAAGCAAAGAGTCCCAGATTAGATTCCCAAATAGATGGGGAGCTGGAAAGTGCAAAGCGAGGTGTCTTCAGGGGTCATAGGTGGGTGGACCCTTAGGGCCTAATGGCCTAAGCCCTGTGCACTTCAACTCCAAGCACCCTTCCTTCTGATGCTAACTGTAGGGAGCCCAGCAACCAGGAATATCCTAGGGGTTAAGAACATAAACTTTGACACCAGGAAAAGCAGAATTCAGCTCTGCCATTTACAAACAGGGAGGTCTTGGGAAAATAAGCTCATGTTTCTAGTTCACGTTCCTCATCTGTAAAATGAGGAGAACACTGAATACCTTCTATGGTTATAAGGACCACCGAGACAAAACCTGAGCTATTTAGCAGCTAGGAGCATCCATATGCAGCCACCACTAGTGTCTTAGCCAAAACGGGGCTTCAAACCAGGTGCCTAGTGAGCGTTTCAGGTCACTTCCATGTGCATGTGTCAGAAGTAAGTCCTCAGCCAGGCGTGGTGGCACACACTTGTAATCCCAGTACTTGGGAGGCTGAGACCAGAGGATCCAGGTTCACAGCCAGCCTCAGCTACCTAGTGAGGCCCTCCACAACTTAGTGAGACCCTGTTTCAAAATAAGGAATAAAAAATAGGGCTGGAAGCCGGGCGTGGTGGCGCACGCTTGTAATCCCAGTACTTTGGGAGGCAGAGACCGGAGGATCCAGGTTCGCGGCCAGCCTCAGCTCTCTCTCTCTC